>JAEKIX010000062.1:0-63615 GCA_018886245.1 Fusarium brachygibbosum | reverse complement strand
AAGGACGGCTGGACGCCACTAATCGCAGCCTCGTACAACGGACATGCAGAAGTGGTTGAGATGCTGCTAGAAAAGGGGGCCGATCTTACAACAGCAAGCAATAGCGGCTGGACGCCACTGAACGTAGCCTCGTACAACGGACATGCAGAAGTGGTTGAGATGCTGCTAGAAAAGGGGGCCGACCTCACAAAAGCAAATAAGAACGGTTGGACGCCACTAAACTCGGCCTCAGATAGCGGATATGCAGACGTGGTTAAGATACTGCTAGAAAAGGGGGCCGACCTCACAAAAGCAAATAAGAACGGTTGGACGCCACTAAACTCGGCTTCTAATCGTGGACATGCAGAAGTGGTCAAGATGCTGCTAGAGAAGGGGGCCGACCTCACAACAGCAAGCAATAGTGGCTGGACGCCACTAAACTCGGCCTCAGATAGCGGATATGCAGCCGTGGTTGAGATGCTTCTCTCGAAGGGAGCTGATCTTACTACAACAAACAAGGACGGCTGGACACCATTAATCGCAGCCTCGTACAACGGACATGCAGAAGTGGTTAAGATGCTGCTAGAGAAGGGGGCCGATCTTGCAACAGCAAGCAATAGCGGCTGGACGCCACTGATCGCAGCCTCGTACAATGGACATGCAGAAGTGGTTGAGATGCTGCTAGAGAAGGGGGCCGACCTCACAACAGCAAGCAATAGTGGCTGGACGCCACTAAACTCGGCCTCAGATAGCGGATATGCAGCCGTGGTTGAGATGCTTCTCTCGAAGGGAGCTGACCTCACAACAGCAAGCAATAGCGGCCGGACGCCACTGATCGCATCCTCGTACAATGGACATGCAGAAGTGGTTGAGATGCTGCTAGAGAAGGGGGCCGATCTTGCAACAGCAAGCAATAGCGGCCGGACGCCACTGATTGCAGCCTCGTACAACGGACACGCAGAAGTGGTTAAGATACTGCTAGAAAAGGGGGCCGATCTCACAAAAGCAAATAGCGATGGCTGGACGCCACTACACTCGGCTTCCAATCTTGGACATGCAGAAGTGGTCAAGATGCTGCTAGAGAAGGGGGCCGACCTTACAACAGCAAATAGCGATGGCTGGACGCCGCTATCCTCGGCTTCTAACTGTGGACACGCAAAAGTAGTCAAGATGCTGCTAGAGAAGAGGGCTGACTTTACAAGAGTGATAGACAATGGTGTAACGCCACTGAGCCTGGCTTCTAACCGTGGACATGCAAAAGTAGTCAAGATGCTGCTAGAGAAGGGGGCCGACCCTACAACAGCAAACAAGAACGGTTTGACGCCACTAATCGCAGCCTCACGCAATGGACATGCAGAAGTAGTTAAGATGCTACTAAAGAAGGGAGCCGACCCTACAACAGCAAACAAGAACGGTTTGACGCCACTAATCGCAGCCTCACGCAATGGACATGCAGAAGTGGTTGAGATGCTGCTAGAAAAGGGGGCCGACCTCACGAGAGAAAACAACAACGGCTAGACGCCACCTTTACTTGCTTCTGCCAAGGGCCATGTTGAAGTTGTCAAACTACTACGGCTCTACAACATCATCAGGTGCAGTAGTTAACGGCCGCTACGAAGTCATGGAGCTTCTAGTTAGTACTAGTGTCAGCACCTAAGAGCAGTTTCACGTTGACCGCAGTCTACTGTAGTGGGCATCTCGCACAGGAAAATCCCAGCTCATCAATCTGTCATTACAGCACATGAGACTAGATGAAACCTTTCTCCATAACGATAGTTTCTCATTACAGGCCATTTTAGAGCTGCTCGGGATGCTTGGTATACAAACGTCACACCATGCAGATGCAGTATCAATCTGTTATCCCTATCAAGAGCGTCGTGGTTTTACCTTATTGTCGCAGGTGTCACGACGATGATTTTAGATGCCGTGATCAAGCGCATGCTTTAATTATCAACCTTAACGAGGGACGCCGAGTGTCGTTTTTTCAATTCATCATTTTGGTATTACCCAATTACTTCTCAGAGGCATTCACATCGATGAAGAAATAGAGGTCTGGTGGACCAGTTTCCTAATAAGCATTGCTTATTTTTCAACCAAACTCTTTAAACCCTTCCCATTTTGAACAAGCGTGTTTTTCTTGCCTCGTTATAGTTACGTGTTTTCGATTATACCTAGCCTTATGTCCTGTTTCATCAAATGTCCCTATATCAAAATCTAAATCTAGGAAGTGGACAAGGGAAAAGTATAAACCAAATCCCTTCTTGGTCGAAGTGCAGTCCCTACGGGCGTGTCTAGCATAATGCAGGCGACTTGCTGGGAACCACACTCCCTACGAGCATCTATATGCTTACTGATGTGATGGCGCAGAGTATGGCAGTGAACAGTGTTGATGATTGGCGCTATCCCGAACAAAAACAAAGGACTTAACCGTTCGCACAACCCCCGCTCAAGCCCGCAGCCTCGGTCGGTGCCAGCGAGGATGTGGGCTGATGCAGCATCTCCTTGAAGGCGAGACCATTTCCTTCCTAGTCCTTCAACACAGTGTTAAACATCCCCCACCCTGCCCCTCCCATATTAAATGTAATCGAGATGATCAAAGCTCTAAATTCAGTATCAACCTTTGTTCAAAAACGCAGAGCGAGCTAGCAACACCTATAATGCATGATACAGTGAGTTCACGGGTTTCGCTGGGCTATGACTATTTTTTACAGCAGTCCAGCTGGGCAAAATGCATTCCAACGTAGTTATATATAGCCTTCATATTCCTCATTGTTTATCTTTTTCCTTCAATCTTTGACTACTAAGAGAACGGGGAGTTCTTCGCACGTCTATATTCGGCTGGAGAAGAGTAAAAATAGGGACAACAACGTCGACTCAGCTACTTGGGTACGAGCGATAGGTAGGGCGATGGTCTCGGCAGCATAAAGGTTGAAGGCTTGATCGTAGGTTTAACCGAAACTGATAGAATCTAAAACAGGGGTAATTTTATTTATTCTCTAAAGTCCGTCAAGATGGATCGACTCCTGGATATCATCTTGGCACCATTTAAGAACGACGCAAGGCCCGTTCCGCAAACCCCCTTTCCTGGCCAAACCACAAACAAGCCTGCAGACATATCAGTCCGCTAATTCTTTGATTGTAACGGTAACTGCCTTAAACTCAAAACCATGGACTTATCAAACGAAAGTATTTTTTCAAAAATTAACTACCACGATTCTGTATGAGAGAAAGTTCACATGCAAGGCTGACGTTGTTTGGCCTTTGCTGTGTGGGGTTTGTACCCTTACATTGTTGCCATTGAGTCAACCCCATCAGCCCCGATATCTAATAATCACCGCCTTAATTAAAGCTGTTCGATCATTGTTGACTGAGCGAAATTTGTTTGAATCCGGTCAATAGATCGCACATCCCCTTATCACACATTTGTTCCGCAATGTGTAACGCCTCTTGCACATCCTTTGTAGACAGCGCACTCTGATGGCTTGTGTTCAGGGATAGAAGTATTTGTGCCGACTCAATGCGGTTCTGAAAAGTGGAGGAATTTTCTACAACTCGCATCAATGCCGTCTTGTTCTCATAATCTCTTTGGGATATACTGTCGGCGGAGTGAGGTGCTAAAGCCCGAAACATGGCAGGATTGCATTGCATAGATGCTAGATATAGGACATTTTCACCATTCGTATTGCGATGATGGAGATGTTTTTTAATGCCTTCTTGCTGCAACAAGTAGTCGACAATGCTGACATGGCCAGCCAGGACGGCTTCTCCAATCGACTGATGGGTTCGATGTTTCAAGCTTCGTGGCTGGCGCTGAGGATCGCGCAGTAGCTCCTGTCTGAGATTGATGTTATGCTGGGCGATCCTCATCAAGCGTTCAATGACCGGTAGGCAGCCTTGACTGGCAGCTAGGCAGAGAAGTTCATTACCCCATTCCTCTCGGACTAAAATATCGGGAATGTCGTTGATGATGCCAAATGCAGCATCCCAACTCTGGCGATAGTTTCTGTTGGAGAAGCGCCACGAATCGATGATTTGGCGGAAGAAGTCAAGATTCTGGAGATGGCGTCCAGTTCCACGTCCGAAAAACAACATTCGAAGTCTGCATAAATCGCCCCATTGAAGAACCTGGTCAACAGCGATCAAAGCTGTGTTCGGCAAGAATTTGTCAGACTCAAACTCGGATTTTTCGAGCATCTCAAACAGCAGCTCCTCGGATCCATAGAGTGATGTAATACTCAGGGGATCGTACAGGCTACCATCGAATTCAAATCTTGCTTGCACTACACAATCTGGTCGACTGTTCTGACTTGTCCAGTTGTGCACCCTGGTCGAGTTGGCTTGGCATAACTTTTCAATATTCCTTAGGTCAGGGAGAGGCTTTGCTGTAACAAACCTGAAATGATCTATCCAGCAGCAAGAGGCATAGAGCCTCAATCTCGACCTAAGGAGCTTGCGAATGAAACCATTCACGGTAAGGCCAGATCCTTTTTCGCGTACAAAGTAAGCACACGAGGGTCTGCGAACTTGATGCAAGTTGCAGATTCATGTTTCTGCAGAGGCGCGGTCAGCCCATCTATTTCAGCTCTGAGTCGCCGAACGTAATAACTGACCTCACAGTGGGCTCGAACTCTTACCCAACGATATGCTACTACACGGGTACGCCTTGCCACGTTTATTTAGTTGAAAGCTTTATACGCTCAACTGTGCACCACCTCTGCCCTTGGATGTTGCCCTGGTTCTTGTAGGTAATTTCGAACATATGTATTGATTCTATTACTATCCCATCTCCGACTAATGTTCTTCTTACGCCTGCCTTGTGAATTCGTCTCTACACCATCTCAATGTGTCAATACATCAAACGAAGTTCCGTCTGGCGAATTACCTGTGCGTCTATATTTAGCTGGAGTCGAATTAAAGATAAGAACAACAACATTGACGCAATTACTTGGGTACGAATGACAGGTAGGGACTATGGCTTCGACAGCATAAAGGCTGAAGGTTTCGTCACAGGTTCAGCCGAAGCTGGTAGTCTAAAGCCGAGGTAATTTCGTTCGTTCTCTGACGTTTGTCGAGCTGGATCGCTTTCTTGACATCATCTTGGCGCCGTTCAGCTTGAGTAATTGCACAATCTCTAGATAGCCATGAAATGAGGCAGCCTGTAGAGCATTGCCGCACTCGCCGCCCTCCGCGTTGACATCTGCTCCTTTATCTAGCAGCAGTTGCACGACCTCCAGTACGCCATAATAGGAGGCAAGCTGCAGAGCAGTGCCGAACCCGCGGCCCTGCGCGTTAATGTCTGCTCCATTGTCTAGCAGTAGTTGCACGACCTCTAGGTTGCCGCTAAGTGAGGTAGCTTGTAGAGCATTGCCATACTCTCTGCCTTGCGCGTTGACATCTGCTCCTCTATCTAGTAGTAGTTGCATGATCTCCAGTTTGCCCTGAAATGAGGCAGCCTGTAGAGCATTGCCGTGATAGCCGCCCTGCGCGTTGACATCTGCTCCTTTGTCTAATAGCAGTTGCACAATCTCTAGGTTGCCCTTATATGAGGCAGCCTGTAGAGCATTGCCGTAAATCCCGCCCTGCGCGTTGACGTCTGCTCCCTCTGTCGTCAGATCTCTTACAGCCCCTACGAGTCCAGCTAGACAAGCATAATACAGTCTGGATGCTCTAGGGGGTCCTGGTTCATTGTCCCACTTGCGGTCGGCCTGATATAACCGACACCACCGTTGAAATGTTGTCTCGTCTTGTAAAAACCTAACTGTGATTCGAACGATGTCTTCAGAAGTCTCGGCCGAAACGGCGTATTCCGTCCAGTATTCTGCCGCATATCGTGCCATCGGAAAATCGGATCTGATTGTGCTGCAATTGTTCTTGATATCACCAAGATAAGTCAGGCAGGTTCTGGTTATGACAATGCTGGCATTTTCGAGGTCGAACCCGGCTTGTTTGAGAAGATATTCTTTGACAGAGAAGTGAGCGAGATGAAGTTCCTCTACGGTCCCAGCGTAGTTCGTGACTTCGGCGATTATTACTAAGCTGGGGCAGTATCGCAGGATATCGGCTGCTTGAAATAGCCTGCGTTTAATGTTAAAACCTTGAGGCTCTTGGTTTATCTCTGTGGCTATTACTTCGACGGCCTCTGGCAGTGTCAGAGGCCGTTTGGTGTGCACGAGAAACTGCAGGAGACGAATCGCGCTGCTCTTATATTCTGACGGTACGTTTTGGACCATGCGGCGATATGTCTCATTCAGATCATTGGGTAAGGACTCGAGGGCTATCTCGATGGCTGCTGGACTCAAACATCGAGCAAGACTTTCTAGTTGACAAGCAGCCCATCTGAACCTGCAATGAATGTCAGAAAAGTGTTTGCTTTATATAGGTAACCTAGGCCAAAGCTTACATCCCATCGGCTCCATCCCCGATTTTGTCACGAATCTCCTCTAGAATACTTGGAGATAACTTCTTATCCACGAAATCAGGCTTCTGCTCAAGCGTTGCCTCGACGTAAGAGCGTATGTCAGCGTTTACAGCCTTCTTATCAAGTAGGACACAGTTTCGCTCATCAAACGAGCGAGGGATCTCGCGTCGAAAGGCTGCTTCTGGCCGGCCAGTCACAAGAAGCTGGGCGTTACTAGAAGCTAAATCTCTTAACCAATACAGAACTTCTTCCGTTGCTGTACACTCATCTAGGACGTCAATGATGATGAAAACCTTTCCAACAGTTTGTATCATTGTGTTAACACAGGCTGATAAGGCGTTCGTATCTGGTTGTCTCCGTCCATCATCATGGGAAGTAAAAAGACTATCAAGTCTTCTCGCGGCTTCGTTCCCGGTATGATAAAGCTGAACTGCCAGCGAGCGTAGGAGATCCTCAAGTTTCTGTTTCCGGGGATCGCTAAAGTCGAAAAAAAAGGCAAGCGTGGTGTAGGTGTCGATTTGCAGAAGATGGTCAAGAATCGTCGTACTCAAAATGGTCTTGCCACATCCTGCCAGACCGTAGAGCCATAGATGTTGACGTGACCCAAGTTTCCATTCCTGGAAGGCGGGACTGTTTAGAAGCCAGGCCCCAGTGCCGGGATGACGGCGTTTTCTTGCCAAGTTGGCATTGGTTGAATAATCTGACGGGGACAGCCATCCTTTGATCGTGGCGAAACGATGGTCAGATGCCATGCTCATTACCGCATATTTGGTTGCATTTCCGATCGATTCAACTATTTGAAATTTAGAGAAACCATATGAACCGGTATTATAATACTAACTGGAATAAAGGACTTCCCTAATAGGCTTCTCAGCCTCGACCTTACTAGGAGGAATTTGGCATAGGAGATCCTTTGCGTATGCCGCTGCCATCATTGCTGCAAAGCCCTGCCACTCCTTGTTCTTATGGGAGTCAGAATAATCGCATATCCCGCGGATCACCAGACACGGGAAATGGTTCATTAGTCCAGCTGCCTCCATTTCGAAGCAGAGAACGCCCTTCTTCGCTGCAAGCGCATCCCGTGTCAAAGCATCCTTCATCAAACGATTTGACGAAGCGATCAAGCCGTAGTAAATAGCAGGATTATCTTCATATTCAGTACGATCGGATCGCACTATCAAGGTTGAGGGATCATCGCCACAAGCCTTCGCGCAGCTGGACTGGCCATCTGGCGGATGAACTTTTGAGGAGTGGTATAGTCGGTCGGTGTTGGATTCGGGCCGTTGGAACTCTTTCTTAAGTCTCGGGTTCTCTTTTAAGATATCGTGGACATATTTATCAAGCTGGTGGCCTTTGCGCTTGTATTGTGTCAAGAGTCCATGCACAGCCGCTCGCAGAATTGTCGGCGGCTGATTCAGAAATCCGGTCTCCTGGAACTCCTGACCCTGCACCGCCTTCCCAAAGTCGTACTGGAACACACCGCCCTTCCCATGGCCAGAAGCACTCACCACGACGTCCCCAAGGCGAACGTCATGCTCAGAAGTCGGCGCACCGCCGCCAATTCCAACCATCAGGCCGAATCTGACGTTAGGAAAGCTGTGAAGCATATCTTTCGCAACACCAGCGGCGGATGATATGCCGTATTCGCCATGGGGAAGGACAGCAATGACAACATTGTGTTTCCCGATCTTGCCCAGTGTGTAATTGTTGCTATCGTTGGCGGACACGAACTCGGGTCCTTCGTGCTCTTCGTCGAGAAAGAGTTGCGCAGCAAGGTACTCAGTTGCAATGGCGCAGATCCAGCCGACCGTGTACTTTTGGGGATTCGACATGGTCGGTGATCGATGTCGAGTGGAGAGGAAGACGTGATGCTGTATGGGCAGACAATTGCAACAGAAGAGCGCTCGAGGAGGCGCATAGCGAGGCCCGCATGCTCTTGATGGCAGCGGGCATGTGTCAGGCTCTGAGGATTTATGAGGATCCCATCAGTCAGCCTCACAGCGCCTCTATGCAGCAACTTGCGGCAGGCTGGGCGTTGCAGCTACATGATTGGCGAAGAAATTGATGTCAAAGCAACTCCTTCTCAAATGCAGAGCGAATAGCGACGCACGAAAGGCAGCCATACATCAGCTGGACACATGGTCTCCCAATAGAAGCAAATCTGGCGAACGGCCAGGCAAACAAACACGTACAGGATTGGATGCCTCTAGTCTTTCTTGATTACCGCCATGTCGTCTTATGGCACACATAATCCTTGCACAGACCGCCGTGGCTCTCCAATCTTATGACTTTTTGGAATTCTGGGATGGCCGCTTGTGTATCGAGATTGCGCGACAACAATAATAAATGGCATGTAGGAACAACCATACTGGCGTTGGTCGCGGTATGCGCAGGGTGGAAAGAATGCATTCTGTTCCGAAGGATGGCAGACGAAGAAAACCCATTGTCAGCTAATGGGACGACGTCGCAATTGAATGGTCGCCTAGTCTATGCCAGCGGGTGGTGCCGCTCACCATGTCTATGTCGTAATATTAGGCAAATGGACGGTGGTTCAAGTTTCCATGGCTTACCGCCGAGTCGCACGATAAGTTTGATAGCCTACTTCAGGCAATAAAAGCAAATTCTGCGGGACTTTGCCTTGCCCTTAGTGGGTACTACAGCTCATCAGAGCTTCCTACTGCCATATTCATCCAGCAGCCTAGGCATAAAGACGAATTATTTCTGGTGTTAATTTTAACGCCAGAATTATTTACTTAGACGGGATTAGTGTCTTCCAGAAAATATATTAGTACTAGTATTTGACTTGGGCTAACTTAATATGAGATCTAGGTGTTTAATGGGAATTTACCTTGTGTGCGAGATGCGGGGTTAAGGTAGGCTGTCTTCATCCAAGATGAGAGGAGTGGCACTCGTGTGATTTAAGCCAATAAATAAAGTGAGGCGAGAGGCGAAGCTAGGTGGTGAAACACACGTTTATACGTACCAGTGCAAGAATAAGAGCACAAAATTTCAAGTTCAAGTTCAAGAAAAACATAAAGCATTGAAAGCAATTACACTATGCTACTAGATGACCACATCTTAGTTTTCAGAATCTCGATCTTATATTTAGTTCTGCTTAGATGTAACAATTATTGTATCTTCGATTAGAATTAAGAGCTTAGCGCTAATGGTAGCGCGAGCTTAGTGCGTAAGCTGAAACCAGGGCTGCGTGAAAGGAGGGTGTGGAAGTAAGGCCAAGGTGCATTGACTACCGTTATTGCGACTGGGAACCGTTTCGAATGGATGATGCTACGGTCGATAACGGTGGTAAAGACATAACGGCAGCAGCTACCGTAAGAACATCGAGGCCGATTCTCGGAGCTGTCTTAGACTAATCGATCACGGACCACCTGGTGCCCGGATGAACATCGGCGAATTCTCCAAATTTTGGAGCCAAGACCAGCTTGACTATGGGAGACTCCCCGTCCGCTCTCCCATAGTCAAGCTGGTAAGGGGCGGATCAGTAGTTGGGTAGGTGACGACCAGCGAATCCCCGTTGTTGTATGTTTTTTGGTAGTCTGTGCCAATGACAGAGGTTCAACAATCTTCTATTTTTCATGGAACTCGTCACGATATCATTTTGCAGATTGAACGAATTGTGATTTTCTCATTTGAAGAGGTACTTGTGGGCCACTTTTATTTCTTCATTAACATGTCTGTGATTGTGTGTTGCGTCTCTTTTCACTTAATGTTCCGTAATGAGGAAATTCAACAGGCACGGCGTGATGACCGGCGGAATTCGGGCGATGGCAACATGACAAAAGAAAAGAAAAACGTGTATGAATAATGAAGGGGAAAAATGAAAAAGAATAAACTACTAACACCATTGCAATACTTCATTCTTTGTACCCGTCAAAAACCGGACAAAACTCTGCTTGCATCTGGGTCCAGGGTGATCCGACCTGTCGATTGGTACCTTATCGGATTCCTTATCAGCTATCTTATCAGTTCCCGTTGACAAACCAACTGAAGCCTAAAGCCAACAAGGACAACGACTCGCGCCACAACGAACAGGAAATTGTTCACTATGTACCAAAACATAGATCAGGTTTACGCGGCTAGAGCTTGACTGTAAGACGAGACGATGATTGCCTAAGTCTTAAGGCATTCGAACGCTATTAGGGCTGAAAGAGGACATTGACCGTATTTGGACGAATTCTGCACTATGTATCCACTATAGCTAAACCGTTTTTGGCTTTCCCAAGCAAACGCGAATTTTCCAATAGCACAAGGTCATGAGAACAGAGAACACGCTATTGGAAAGTCTTGGTTGACTCTGTATCGCGTGCCAGCAGCGCCCGCCGCGGCATTCGAAACATCATGGCTTTTGATAAATTGCTTAGTAGACAAACTACGAGGAGACCTCCAATTTCCAAGCGCAACGCACGAGCACGGTCGCGAAATGCATCCTCAGCGCTCTGTTCTGTTTATATGTGGTGCAAGAATGATTGGCCATGAGTGGCCTGACGCGAGGCGGGGGTCGCACAACCAATGACAGGCTGCAGCTGGCCTTGGCCGCGTTGGTGCATGGTGCTGCTCTATCCAGACCAAGCGCGTAGCCATTCTCTGCCTTACATCTCAAAAAGCCAGATATAAAGTGACTGTCTCCTGCACCTATCCGTCAAAATCCCCCGAGTTCTCAAGGGTGGTTGTGATACAAGGCCCTCCATACGACCGAACGTTCACGTCTGGCACCCACAAGGTGTCGACGTCTCTCGATTCCAGATCCCCTGCCGTCGACCAACATTGCGAACCATTCATCTAAGAAACACTCAACCACCCAACACTGCCACCACTCAGATTCTGAAACAATTCGTCGAAGAAATACCTAGCAAGGTATTTAGTGCGAAAATTAGATAGGAGAAACATCAGAAATCGCCCGCGACTCGATATGCATAGCTTTTCTATTAAAAAACACTGACAGGACAGATGACGGCCGTTATAAATTAATTATCTTTCAACCAAAAAGTATATCAGAGGCTAACACGTGATGCCTTTCGTATTCTGAGGCTGTATTTGACGATTGGAGTATGAGCGCTTCCTACATAATCCGATAAGAGCTGGTTCAAAAGCAAGAACAAACCTTGTCTCATAAGATACCTGATATCGTTCCATAGGATTCTATCCCACAGACCCAAAATGTTTCTTGCTGTCCGCCACTCTATTGACTTGCGCCTGAAGGTCTTAGCCATCAGCATTTCTGCCCTCACAAGCAGAAAATAGTAGTGAGTTACTAGCTGGAAAGCGGGCCGAGGTATGGTTGAAAGAATAGCGAATTTATCTACTTTACGAGGGAGAAGACTACTCCACTTGGATTCAAAATCAGTCTGTCGCGACCGATTTCGGGGTTCCAACTAATTTCACTTATTATACTTTCACTTCAGCTTTTCATGTTACAACTTGGATATGGTGAAGTCACGCATCAGCAACCTTGTAATTCGCGTCAGGAAGTTGTGGCTGTGCAGAAGCCACGTGAGAAAATGACAAATTCTTTCTCGCAGCCTGATTCTAGTTTTTTGACCCTTCACCTATTTTCCCTTACACCACCAGTCTCAGTCCAAACGACCGCCTTAGTCTATAAGTGCATCAGTTTTCGTTCTTTCACCCCATAGTCAGATCGGTTAGATTGAGTGCAGTATTCACAGCCTAAGAACTATTCTGTCCGTCGGCCAGCGTAGACAGACCATAATTGTGCTGGAGAGGGATAGCCGAGTCTCCACAAAACCCTGTTATGTGACCAGGCTTCCTCACGATACAATGGAAGTCGCTACGGTCGTAGTTCCTGTTGGGGAATCCGCCGGCCCTCGAGAATCACTCGAAAACGCAATCCAGGATTTCCAGACCATCTTGACAGATGATCAGCGGCGAAAACTCAGTAATATCGGCGCCATTCAAGACCCAGACACTGTCAGAATATTCACCGCTCAGCTGGATCGTGAAAGCCAGTTGAAGAAAGGGCGCGGTATTGCCGGTCGGCTCTCTTCCATTCTTCAATCCGTACAGAGATTCTCCGTCGTGGTCGACACTTTCGTTTCGTCCCGTCCAGAAATTGCGGCCTTGGTCTGGGGAAGCGTCAAGCTTGCTATGCTTGTAACTGATGAACCCTTGCATTTGTAAATTCAGGCTGACTATTGCAGATTGCAGTGAACTACACATCGTGCTTCGAGTCGGTCTCGGCCCTGTTCATGGAATTGAGCGACCAATGCCCGCGCTTTGCCGAATATCAAGCCCTTTACACGACATCCACCCGGCTTCAGAAGGCGCTTTGCGATTTTCATGCCTCAATCATTCGATGCTGCAAACACGTGGTAGAGGTCATTCGAAGATCTTGTTTGTGTTTTCCTATCATCGCTAGCTAAAGCGTAATTACTTATTTGGCGTAGGGCAGAAACAACTGATGGCTGCTGTCTTCCAGTCTTTTGAGGAAGAATTCGAACCTGACGCGAGTGACATTCGGAGAATGGGAAAGAATGTAAAGGATGAGATAAACCTCGCCAAAGCGCAAGCCGATGTCCAGGATCAGATACTCCAGGAGAAGGAGAGAGTGGCTGCATCAAAGGAGAGGTCGAGGCTAAGAAAATTCATCCCGAAGATGGAAAGCGAACTAAATACAATCAAGGAGTTGCAAGTGCAACGATCTACACGCCGATCCAGTCAGGATTTCCCATCTTGCTAGAGGAACTGACGCTGACCTGCCTGTAGTAAAAGAAAGACATCGACTTCTCGAGTCTCTCTCTTCTCACGATTATGAGACTCCGTTCAGGGAAGCTCGAAAAAAGCACCAACATAGTACTGCGGAATGGATAATCACCACTCCCGAATTTATTCGATGGTATGAGGGAACAGGATCGGTCTTACTCTGGTGTTCTGGGAAGAGTACGTCGTGCAACGCTTCTCAGTGGGCCGTGCTAATACAGGACAGTCGGATCAGGAAAGACGATTCTATGGTAGGTCGAGTACCCAATTCCCAAATCTCCCCAAGCAAATACTAACGTCGTTAAGCGCTAACGTCATCAATCATGTCCTTGTTAAAAAGCACCGCGATGACCATGTCGCGTTCTTTTTTTTACAGTACGACAACTCGGACTCCCTGACGGCGGAAACAATAATTCGATCGATCATCCGGCAATCCGTAGACGTTACCACGCTGACAGAACAAATCGAACATCAACTACGGGAATTAGACCGGAAGCATTTCGTTCCGCTCCAAGACTGGGAATTCCTTCTTTGGCAAAGAACTAAAAATTCAGGTATCTTTTTCGTCTTTATCGATGGCCTCGATGAATGTGACGCTGCTGAACGACGAGCGCTCCTTGATGCACTATCATCACTTGCTACCAAGACTTTAAACCTGAGGATATTCATTACCAGTCGTGATAGCGTCTTCGTAGACCTGAAGGGCAGGTTCTCAAATATGGAGCACGCGTCAATGAACCCCGTTAATCTCGCGTCAGACATCCGTACCTATGTCGAGGCGTCTCTTCAAGAGCGGATGCGAAATGAAGACCTGGTGCTCGGAGATCCCCATCTCTTGAACCACATCAGAGATACACTAACTCGCCATGCTGACGGGATGTGAGTAACTTCCATTCAGCTCTGAAGGGAACAACAGCTTATCTTTTAAGGTTTCTCTGGGTTACATTTCTAATAAACGAGGTATGCACTTCAATGTGCGATGACGATATCAGAAGGTCCCTGCATAGCCTTCCCAAAGACTTAGAAGAAACTTTCGTCCGGGCGTTGTCGCGTATCATGTCTCGGCAAAAGAAGACTGGATTGGTCCAGAAGGTATTTCGATGGGTGGCGGTAGCAAAACGGCCCCTGACACTTGATGAGATCCGTGAAGCCGTCTCCATCGACATTGGGCAGCCATACTTCAAGGCTGAGCAACTAGTTCGCGAAATGACGCCTGTCGTCATGTGGAGTGAAAATCTCCTCCAAGTCACTGAAGATCAGTCTCAGTCCCTTCAGTTTGCTCACAAAACCATCCGCGACTTCATAACTAAGGGAGATTTACCTACCCAGCTTTCCAATTTTCACATTGATGTGGATGAGGCAGATCACTTCGCTGGCGAAATCTGTATTACCTACGTTCACCTTAACGACTTCAAGACGGCTGTAGCCCGACGACTAAAACCACTTCGAGTAAACCCTATGGCTATAGCGAGTTCTGTTCTTGGCAGAGGCCCAAAGGCTACGGAACTAACATCGCGCTTCGCAGATGTCTTCGGGCATCGTAGAGCCAAAGCCGATCCAGATCTTGCCGGGACCCTCGCAAGTTACGACAAAGCTGATGGTATAGAAAAACTTCAACAGAGCCATCCATTCCTTAGGTACGCAGCGAAACATTGGGTTTCGCACACTGCGAACTTTCACAAGGAAAGGTCTAGTGCTTGGAACTTGTGGTATCAAATTATCACGAATGGTCACGCTCTAGCGCACGTACCTTGGCAAGAACCATTATTTTACCGAAAGGAGGAAGCAATTCTTTTTTGGAGTCACCAAGCGCATCATTATGCTCTCTTGCGCTACGCCAATAGTATTCTGGGATTAGCTGAGCTTAAAAGAATGGAGCTAATGAGGACATCAGCGTCTGAAGGTGATGACGAAGCCATCGCGATTTTTCTAGATGCTAGGTGTTCAATGCTCTGCATCGACAGGGCGTTCCAAGCGGCATCAGCAGGTGGTCATATCCAGATTGTTGAGCGACTTCTCGAGGCTGGAGCCTATATTAATGCTGTTGCTGATGGACGGACAGCGCTCCAGGCGGCATCAGGAGGTGGCCATATCCAGGTTGTTGAGCGACTTCTCGAGGCTGGAGCCTATATTGATGCTGTTGCCGATGGACGGACAGCGCTCCAGGCGGCATCAGGAGGTGGTCATATCCAGGTTGTTGAGCGACTTCTTGAAGCTAGAGCTAATGTTAATGCTTCTGCTGCTGGATCTGAAGGACGGACAGCGCTCCAGGCGGCATCAGAAGGTGGCTATATCCAGGTTGTCGAGCACCTTCTTGAGGCTGGAGCCGATATTAATGCTGCTGCTGCTAGATCTAAAGGACGGACAGCGCTCCAGGCGGCATCAGGAGGTGGCCATATCCAGATTGTCGAGCGCCTTCTTGAGGCTGGAGTCAATGTTAATGCTGCTGCTGCTGAATATGGACGGACAGCGCTCCAGGCGGCATCGGAAGGTGGCTATATCCAGGTTGTCGAGCGACTTCTTGAAGCTAGAGCTAATGTTAATGCTGCTGCTGCTGAATATGGACGGACAGCGCTCCAAGCGGCATCAGGAGGTGGTCATATCCAGGTTGTTGAGCGGCTTCTTGAAGCTAGAGCTAATGTTAATGCTGCTGCTGCTAAATCTGAAGGACGGACAGCGCTCCAGGCGGCATCAGGAGGTGGCCATATCCAGGTTGTCGAGCGCCTTCTTGAGGCTGGAGCCTATATTAATGCTTCTGCTGCTGGATCTGAAGGACGGACAGCGCTCCAGGCGGCATCGGAAGGTGGCTATATCCAGGTTGTCGAGCGACTTCTCGAGGCTGGAGCCTATATTAATGCTTCTGCTGCTAAATATGGACGGACAGCGCTCCAGGCGGCATCAGGATGTGGCCATATCCAGGTTGTCGAGCGTCTTCTTGAGGCTGGAGCCGATATTAATGCTGCTGCTGCTAAATATGGACGGACAGCGCTCCAGGCGGCATCAGGATGTGGCCATATCCAGGTTGTCGAGCGTCTTCTTGAGGCTGGAGCCGATATTAATGCTGCTGGTGATGGACGGGCAGCGCTCTGGGCGGCATCAGAAGGTGGTCATATCCAGGTTGTTGAGCGACTTCTTGAGGCTGGAGCCGATATTAATGCTTCTGCTGCTGGACCTACAGGATGGACAGCGCTCCAGGCGGCATCAGGAGGTGGTCATATCCAGATTGTCGAGCGACTTCTTGAAGCTAGAGCCAATGTTAATGCTGCTGCTGCTGAATATGGAGGACGGAGAGCGCTCTGGGCAGCATCAGAAGGTGGCCATATCCAGGTTGTCGAGCGCCTTCTTGAGGCTGGAGCCGATATTAATGCTGTTGCTGCTGGATCTAGAGGACGGACAGCGCTCTGGGTGGCATCGGAAGGTGGCCATATCCAGGTTGTTGAGCGACTTCTCGAGGCTGGAGCCGATATTAATGCTGCTGATAATGGACAGACAGCGCTCTGGGCGGCATCGGAAGGTGGCCATATCCAGGTTGTTGAGCGACTCCTCGAGGTTGGAGCCGATGTTAATGCTGCTGCTACTGGACCTACAGGATGGACAGCGCTCCAGGCGGCATCAGCACGTGGTCATATCCAGGTTGTTAATCGACTTATCGAGGCTGGAGCGAGGGAAGGGAATTGAATTACTGCTAATTGAATGCTATTAGAACTTGATATACCGACAAGTATGGATTAAGGTTTGATAGGGCATACTCATGTGTATCTAAAGTTTATATTAAGAGCATGAATAAGAAAGAAAGACTATTAACGTACTTTACAAGCGGCCCGATCACTATACCGTACACTAAAAAACAGCATACCCTATACTACTTTAGTAAATTAAATAAAATAGCTTAAATTTTAATAAAATAATTCTATATAATAGTATAGCTAGCTTTATAAAAAAGTATTTTTTAAAGATTTATAGCTAATGTATTTTAAATAGAAAACTTTAAAATACAGTATATTTTACAGTGTAAATAGACTTTAAAGTTTATAGCTATATAAGATTCATACAAAATTCTAAGAAAAAAAAAGTTATCTTATTTTAAGACTTATAAATATGCTATTAAAATTATAGCTAATTTAAACCTAGTTTGAATTTTTAATGAATTTCTTAAAAGCTAGGTTTAAGGTAGAAATCTAAGTGATCGGGCCGCTTGGTCGGTCGGGCCGCTTGTAAAGTACGTTATAATACGCTCTAGTGAAACATTTCTTAGCGGCTATTCCTCAGGTTAAGGTAGATTAAAATACTACTACTTGAGTTTTCTTTGGCCGCCTAACCCTAGATTGTGACGGTTATAGTTTTCCAGGGGATAAACTAGTCCGTACTAGGTTTATGTTGGTAGGATTGTAGGGTATAACACTGAGCGAAGCGAAGTGTCACGTCTCTTAATAGTGAATAAGGCGGGTTAGGCTGTATTTATGTAAAGAAGTTTTATTGATAGCTGGTGAGCTAAGTTCTATCTAGTGCTAAATGAATGTATATATACTTGGAGTGAATGTATGGGATCAGTGAGGTTATCGTAGAATCACTGCTGATTCAAATGGATCAGTACAGATCACGTCGGATCGGTGCTGATCGTAGGATCTTGGCACTGATCGTGTCGAATGTCTATGAATGTGATTGGTGGAAAATGTGGGCCTTATACGAGTGATCTGTTTAGATTCCAAATCCATGGCTTATTTATGAAATACCGCAAAATAGTCAATTATAGCTGGATAATGCTAAAAGACAGACAAGATATTGATCTGTGAGAGACAATCGCACCTTCTCCCGATAAATACTCCACCTCATCTCCATGATTTATGTTCCCCCAATTAATCAAAGCGACTCCCTCTACTTAGAAGCGTTGACACGGCAAAGAAGCCAGCCAAAGTCAACACCCTTAGTGCTGATGACAGCACCCTTCTTGGCGGTGAAGTCCTTGCTGCCGGGAACAGAGCCATACTGGTCCTTGTACATCTGGCAAGTGATCTGCTCGACCTTGGGAGCCTTGACACCATCGACTGTGGAGTAGGCACGGGCTATTTCGATCTCGGTGACCTTTCTCTCAGAGTGGGTGAGGACACCGAGAGGGACGTTGAGGGGAAGCGAGTCGTCGCCGTTGTAAGTCATGATGGCAACGCCGACGTAGGGCTTCTCCTTGGGCGCTGCGGCGACAGCAGTGGAGAAGGTGGCGATGCTGGCGAGAATGGTAGTGAAATGCATGTTGGTGGTTGTTCTTCAAGATAGTGAGATCGGCTGTTTGAGTTCTGAGTATTGAGTATTGAATTGATGGTGAGATGTTATTATCTCCGGTAGATGGGATTGGAGCTGTTCTTTATACTCTTGGTCCATGATGCACTATTAAACTGTATATTGCCTATCCATCTAAGCCTCTTCCTTCGCCTCAGACTCAGCTACCCTGGTCTCGCTTCAGTGTCCAATAAGCGCTTCTCGTCTCCAAAGCGTACGACACTCAGACACTTTCTAACAGCCAGCATTCAACAACCAGCTTCAACGTCTTCAGATGCATTTTCCTTCCTTCGTCGGGCCTCGGATAGTAGTCCGCGACGTAGAGGCCTATCCTCGTCCGAGGAGTCATGGCATAACGGTAACGAATCTGGAGATCTCCGCAATTTGACTCTCCTGAAACTTCCGTCTTGATCAGACGGGTGAGGAGGCGCACCGCGTCGTCTGCTAAGTTATGTTAGCCATGTCCGCTGTTATGTTCCAAGATAGGCTCTCTTAGAGGAGGATCAGGCCAATTGACCTAGTTGCGCCAGGGTAAGATAAAGAGAAAGGGAACAAGTTGAAAAGGCGGTTATGCTTATCAACAGGCCTTTCGCTTCAACCATTCCACAGTCCTCTGGATAACCTGGTCATTGTATCTTGGTACTTACCGCCACGTTTTCTCCAAGTATGTCTGGTTGTTGTAATGTGGGAAGCCTCGAATCTCAGAATATTCCCCAGTACCAGAGCGATTATCATCACCAGGCCAGATCCAAGAGTGGAGCTCTTCCTCGGAGCCACGGAAACTCAGGGCTTTTTCTGTACTGCTTGGCCAATCACAAAGCACAAACCATAGGTCCAGTAGATAACCTGTCGGGATTCGCATCCAGGCTCCTGGCCAACTGTTCCCCGCCGGCAGCTGCAATGAGACAGCTTTGACAACAAATTCGCCGTTTGCTACATCCTTCAAAGTTGCCTCGTCGGCGAGTAGTACGAATCGATGGACCCAATCTGCCATGGCAAGGGTTTCATCGGGTCTTGATGTCAACCGGCGTCTTTGACCCGGTATTTGTACCACATTTTGTTCCAGCTTGAGTTCCTCAGCATTCCAGAAATCCCGAATACCTTGAGCATCGAGGCCTTCAAATTGCGAAGGGTCTTCACGACCTTCAATCGTGAGGAAATTCTTCAGTTGTTGAATGTTATCGGGGTCAACATGCACGTCGTCTTGATCAACATCCGTTGTTTCGAAGCCGCCGAGTGCCAATTTGGTCTGATGTTCTAAGGCGTACAAGAGTATTTCCCAAGCTTCATCAGACTCCTTGCTGTAGTATGTCCGGTAGACCGTATAGCCCCATTTGCGGGAGTAGTAAACGTTGTTAGGGTTGTTCCTCCCTCCAGGATATCGCGTAGGACAATATTGGCAGTTTCCGGCCATTTCTTCGATATACTCAGCCATTCTCACATGGGCGGTTGGGTTCGTGATGGAGGTGGAGTCAAAAGTGGTTGAGTGTTGAAAAAGAGAAGAAAGATAGGTGTGGGGGTTGTAAACAACAGATATTTTGCATGGACCGCACGGCCTTCGGGTAAGTTACTATTTCTGTTACTAAGATATTGCATAGACAATAAACAGGAGTAACAAATTGAGCCTCCATTAATTATCTTGCAGCAGTTTAAAACGCTAATCTCACTTGGCTTTTGTGACCTATACTGGTAGCTCAATTTTCTGGAGTCGAGGGTAGCTATAGAGCGACAATGTGTTCCCGTGACTCTTACGAGAGACATCTCAAACTTTGATTATCATAGGGATGCGGTCCATCGCGAATCTCAGAGTAAAGTCCCGTCATATCGCAGGCCATGTCTCCAGCCCAGATGAGATTTTCAAGCTCTTCCTCCTCTCCATCGAAGTACAACGCACGTTCAGTGTAGCACTCATGAAACATTACATGATGCCACAACTCCAGCAGATAGCCCGTGGGAATCCTCATCCAACCCCACCCCAAGTGTCCGTCTCTCCACTGTAATGACACGGCTTTGACTATGAATTCGCCGTTCGCAACATCCCTCAAGACTGCTTCGTCAGCAAGAAGAACATAATCAAGCTCCCATTCTGCCATTCCTTCATCCTGTTCAGGCCCAAATCGATGCGGCCATAAGCCTGGCCGTTCCACGATTTCGATCTGCTCTTCCTTTTCGTTTTTGACGAACTTGCGAAGCCCTCGAATGTCGATGCCTTCGAGCAGAGAAGGATCCTCGCGAACATCGAGAACGAATAAGTCCTTGAGTCGTTGGATGTCGTCAGGGTTTACGTCATGTTCGACGTCCGCTCCCTTTGCGTAGGCGCCGAAGGCCAATTTGGTCTGGTGTCTGAGAGAGTGCTGGAGCATTTGCCAGGCTTCTTCGGACTCCTCGCCGTAGTAGGCCCGATAGATTGTAAAGCCCCATCTGCGGTTTTTCGGTCCTCCTGTTGGTTTCCCGTTTCTGCTTTTGGGAGTAAAGGTATTTGAAACCATTTCTCTAATCATGCTGTCCATGTTGAGAGTTAGAGAATTGGGTTTGCGACCAATACGTTCTGCTTAAAAATCGAAACAATGGGCGAGTGTAGAGAAAAAGAAGAAGTGAGCTCGACAAGGGTGCGACCAACAAATATTATGCGTCGCACGGTCTTCGCGTAATCATTAATCCTGTTAGTGGGATATTGCATTGAAGACATCTTATTTGGACATTCACGGTCTTGATAAAGTCGCTTCGCGCTCAGATTCTACATTGAGATAGAGTTAAATATCTTGCACCTGAATGAACTGGTACTATCCTATGTTCCTCCGTTTATATAACATCCAATTATTTTTAACTAGCTACCATATTATTCAGTTTCCCACAAAGGTGTAGAATTTTGGCAGGGCACTGTTCAAGAACTCTTGCTGCTACAAGTCGAAGGGTCACTGCATCCACTCTCTTAAAATCCCTTCTAAACAGAGGTAAGCATAGAAGTGTTAAAGACGAGTTATGACCTACACTATCCGCTCGGTAGCGTCGGAATACATAAGCACGAAAACAGGTGATGGTTTAGACAAGTCTCGCCAACTTCTACCTATCCTCTTTCTTTCTTTAAGCTTATACCGCAAACAATCTTGATCCGATACGTCGTCCTGGGCACTCATGTATATGTCAAGAGCAACGCTAGCGTCGCGGTAATAGCGTCCTCGTATGACCAAGCCCGACTCTCTTTCGATTTCAATAATATCTTCGAGGGTACTAAAGAGCCTCATTAGATGGACGTAGGCCAACCGTCGAAGCAGGTAGGATGTCTGGCTTCCACATATAACAGTGTCTATAACCTTGAACGCGCGAATGATGTAGGGGCTAGTACTTGAGGCGTTACAAGGAACTTCTGTTTCAGTCAGAAGCTTGCTCCAATCTGCAATAGCTTTGTTGCAATTAGTGTAGAAAGTGTTCAAGGGATTTTTTCCCTGAAGTGTTTTGCATAATAGGCTGATGAACGTCTTTTGTTTTGAACGTGAAGCTTTGAGATCATCCATCTGTTGCTTGAACTGCTGTCGCTGTGCACAGCGCCTGATTAGTGGATTTTGCCGATAACGAAGGCATTGATCAGAACGGGTCTTTTTTGCACTTTTTCGTTTAGGGGCATTGATCCTGAGATCACTAAAAGCTTGCAATGTTGCATCAAGGTCATCGTCAAGTTGCATAGGCTCAGGAAGAATAGACTCCATAGTATATAGAGACAGTAAGTAAGTAATAAGGGGAAAGTTAAAAAACAATTAAAGGGGATATATATAGTTTTTTAAGTATAACTTTAATAGAACTACTATAGTGGATTTTTACATAATACATTTTTTAGAATCAGTTACCTGTTTTTAGTTAAAGTAACTTCTTTCTGTTTTATGTATAAGTTACATATATTAGTGCAATACTATGATACTATTAATAGAGTACTGCTAAAAAAAAGAAATTAAGTGTATTTTAGTATATATTTTCAAGTTTTGTTTTAAAATATATAATACATTATAGTATTTAAGACAGTCCTAATTGTTAGAGACAGCTCTAAGATTTTACTTATCTCTTGTCTTCTCACCCCTCCCAATCAATTAACTCAGCAGCATGGAAACCCCAGCTGCAACTCCCTCTATCGTCTCATATGACAGTAAGCAATCAGCTTTAAAGTCCAAGACCCCTCAAGGCCTTGTCTTTCAATTTTGATCCGATTATCACTCCAAGACTCCTGGCAGAGTCACTTCCGTATTACCCCCTAGCAATTATAGGTTAATTCCAGACAGCGAACTGCCTCATTCGACGCTCAGAACCTTAACCTATAAGGAAGCCGTTCCTACAATCTCTTGCAGCTTCTTATAGGTCTTGGCCGCCTCTAGGTCCATCAGGCCGCCTGCAGAGATAATAATAAGCTGAAAAAAGGCACCTAGGCACCTATATTTCCGGCGTTTTTCCTCTGCAGCCTCTGCAAGAGTGCTATAAGGGTCTTCCCGGGCCGAATCCTTAGAAATAGCAACTATCTGTATATCATATTAATAGCGGCTTGTTCCTAAGGTCACGGCTAGGTCAGTCCTCTCCTCCCAACTTCTTCCTCCCTTCCAACACCTCTTGCTGCATTCGCTCTGCCTCTTCAAGCTTCCCGAGGTCTCTCTTAGTAAGTGCGAGATCCCCCATCGCAGTCAGCATGTCGGGGCTGTCCTCTCCTCCCAACTTCTTCCTATTTTCCAACACCTCCACTTCAATGCTTTCCGCCGCCTCAAGGTTGCCCTGCGTTCTTTCAGTAACAGCCAGCTCTGACATAGCGTCACATAGTTCAGGGCCATTCTCCTCCCCTATCTTCTTATATAGTTCCACAATTTTCTCATTAATATCTTTTGCCTCCACTACCTTGCCCTGTAACCGTTTGACGGACGCAATAGATTGTCGAACTCTAATTGTCTAGGGATGTTCTTGCCCCAGCGCGGACACCCTTGCATCGTAAATTTCTCTCAGGAGCCCTTCGCTTTGAAGTAACCTGCCATTGACTCTTTGGATCAGTGACTGGTTTTCTTTCAACAGTAAGGCTAAATAATCATCAGGCTTTTCGCTCGATCTCGTTTGCGAGAGCAATCGGTTTTGAAGTGCTGTTGCAGCACTTACATCCCCTTGACTGACGTAAACGTCGACAAGACGGGACCCTGTCCATATTATCGTAGCAGCTTTAGGTGCTAGAGTTTCTCTCCTTCTCTTGAATGTGCTGATGAGAATTTCACGGGCCTTGTCGACTCTACCTAGTGACCGATGCACGTCAGCCAAGTTCTCGAGTCCAGTCAACGTACTGGGATGGTCGTTTCCTAGTACGGATTCGTAGAAGCTTGTGTCCTTCAATCTCCCGGCTTCCTCAAACTTGCCCCGTCTGAAGCATGCCATAGCGAGCGAGTTTTGTGCCCCAAGTGTGTCGGGGTCGTGGGACCCAAGCATCTGAATCGCATCTTGAAGGACCTGTCTCAGATTCGCCTCGGACTGTTTTGACTGGCAAAGTTCGAGCTGGACATCCCCCTGCAACTGTCGAACATTAATTGACAATCGATAGTGGACCACATTCGACGAATTGAGACGAGAGCGCACTTTGGTACAAATAGAATCCGCTTCAGAAAAGTGCCCAAGCCGGATGTGCTCGCTGGATAGAGAAAGTAGACAATCAAGTTCAATTGTTTCATCATCTCCAGAGAGTTTAGCGCTTGCTTCAATTGCCTTCTCCAGCAATTCGCATGCCGCTTCGTTCTCGGCAACTTCAGATTTCTGAGCTGCGAGTCGATTTAGTGCGTGTGTATAGGAGCGGAGTTCCACTTTCGAGCGGGCATCTCGCATGAGATTGACATGACGCTCGCAAAGCCCAGTCACGATATCGGATCCGATATGTGACTGCACCAAAGCTGGATTTCTCTCAAAGAACCAAGATGACAAATCGGAAGATAATTGCGGTATTGACCACCAATTATAGGAATCTAGCACGGCTGTACAATGAATCCACCATGCGAGACCAGCATCCGACTGAAGAAAGTCTTGAACCGGCTTGACGAGTTCAGTGCCCTCAGATGCAGATAGTCGCGCATGGATTAGCCAAAAATCAGCCGCATAGCCTTGGAGAGGCCTATCAACTTGCAAGTCTTCGGACACCCCCCTTTTCAACAGAGTGGAATTGACAAACCTCGAATCAGACATATAGTTGAGCAAAAACAAGGATATTCGTGAATGCACAGTCGCGCCAGTTGGTATATTCCCATTGTCGGCTTCAGTGGTATTCCAAGCGTAGTCTTTAGCAAAACTTTCAGCTGTGGCATGTGAGAGCTGCACATAATTATCGAAAACTTCAACTAGACCAGCCCCTAATCTATCGATGCCACTCTTTGTGAGCTTACCCAAATGTGCATTGGGATCAGAGGGCGAGAGTGAGCTGGCATCTATAAGTTCTTGGACGGTTAAGGGCCTCCGGGCATATATTATAACAGCGAACATGCCCCTTGCTCTCAAGCGATCTCCATCAGTGAGCAGGTTCAGTCGTTTCTCGTAGTGCTGCTTGAAACCAGCGGGCAATTCCTCGAGAGCAGCCCTCAAATCCGTCTCTGTTGAAAACTTTCTATCCAGGGCGTTAAGGCGTTGCTTCGCAAGTAGGATTAGGCCTTGGGAACCTTCGACTAATGTCCTATGTGCCTCTTGCTGCGATCCAATATCTCGGACATCCAGACTTCGAATGCCCACTGTGATAAGTTGGGAGATGTCGTGTTTCATAGATTCGGGAGTTATGTCGATTCTGTACTGCGCTATGGTGGAAAGCTGAGCCACTCGTGATGGAATGTCCTGATTGTCTTGCGATGAGAAAAGAAGCTTTGTCCGGCAGTCAATCTTAGCTAGCAATTCCCCGAAAAGCTGAAAAAATCCCGTATGCACTGCAATGTGCGATGACGATATCAGACAGTCCTTGCATAGTCTTCCCAAAGACTTAGAAGAAACCTTCGTCCGGGCATTGTCACGTATCATGACTCGGCAAAAGAAGACTGGATTGGTCCAGAAGGTATTTCGATGGGTGGCGGTAGCGAAACGGCCCCTGACACTTGATGAGATCCGTGAAGCCATCTCCATCGACATTGGGCAGCCATACTTGAAGACTGAGCAGCTAGTTCGTGAAATGACGCCTATAGTCCTGTGGTGCGAAAACATGCTTCAAGTCACCGAGAACCAGCCTCAGTCGCTCCAGTTCGCTCACAGCACCATCCGCCAATTCATAACTAAGGGAGACTTACCGACCCAGCTTTCAGATTTTCATATTGACGTGGATGAGGCTGATCACTTCGCCGGCGAAATATGTATTACCTACCTTCACCTCAACGACTTCAAGACGGCTGTAGCCCGACGACAACAACCATTGCGGGTAAACCCTATGGCTATAGCGGGTTCTGTTGTTAATAAAGGCACAAAGATAACGGAACTAACATCGCGCTACACAGATGTCTTCGGACATCGTAGGGCGAAAGCAGGTCCAGATCTTGCTGGGGCTCTCGCGAGTTACGCCAGACCTGATGGTACAGACAGACTTCAACAGAGCCATCCTTTCCTTAGGTACGCAGCGAAACATTGGGTTTCTCACACTGCCAAATTCCAAAAGGAACGGTCTAGTACTTGGAACTTGTGGTATCAAATTATCACGAATGGTCACGCTCTAGCGCACGTACCTTGGCAAGAACAATTATTTTATCGAAAGGAAGAAGCAATTCTTTTCTGGGGCCACCAAGCGCATCATTATTCTCTCTTGCGCTATGCCAATAGCATTCCGGGATTACCTGAGCTTAAAAGGATGGAGCTAATGACGACATCAGCGTCAGAAGGTGATGACGAAGCCACCGCGATTTTTCTAGATGCTAAATGTTCAATGATTTGCATCGACAGGGCAATCCAGGCAGCATCAGAAGGTGGCCATATCCAAGTTATTAACCGACTTCTCGAGGCTGGAGCCGATGTTAATGCTGCCGCTGCTGCATATAGAGGACGGACTGCGCTCCAGGCTGCATCAGCAGGTGGCTATATACAGGTTGTTGACCGACTTCTCGAGGCTGGAGCCAATGTTAATGCTGCCGCTGCTGCATATAGAGGACGGACTGCGCTCCAGGCTGCATCAGAAGGTGGCCATATCCAAATTATTGACCGACTTCTCGAAACTAGAGCCGATGTTAATGCTGCCGCTGGATATATTGGTGGACAGACTGCGCTGCAGGCAGCATCAGAAGGTGGCTATATACAGGTTATTGACCGACTTCTCAAGGCTGGAGCTGGGAAGGAAAAGTAGTACGATGCTGGTTGGATGCTACTAGAACCTGAAGTGGCGACAGGTATGGTTTGATGTATAATAACAGGGGAATACAAATATGTGTCGAAAGGTCATTTTAAGAGCTTAAAGACGAAGGAAAGGGTATTACCATACGCTCTAGCGAAACATTTCTGAGCGCGCGTTCTCCCGATACAATTAAATTAACATGAAACTTCTCATAGTTGACATTCTTTTCGTAGCCTAACCCTAGATCAGAATGTCCTCATTTTAGATGCAACCAAGCCTTATGCACAACTCTTGACAAGGACCTTTTGGCCCCGGAACTAAGAACTATTATACCCCCTTGTTCTTCGCCCAAAAACCTTTTCCCGAAAGCTTCATGTACAGCTAAACTACGATACGTGCCGAGAAGAATGTCAGCCAGGCTTCAAGAAAGGTTCTCAAATCTAAATCTCAATTTACACATCTCGAATCTAGAGCCAAAAGTTGTCTGGAATAGGTGAACTTAATTCAAATTAATCCGCAAACTTTTATGCAAATTACTTTTTTACATTCTCAATAATAACCTTGAGCCTCAAAGCCAGCCTTGTTAAAAAAATAGTTCCAAGAAAACAGTAGAGTTCGCTACATAAATCACCAACGATTGTTCTAATCGAAGCCGTTAATAATCAACCTCCATGTGATACAGTCCCATGCACTGTCTCAGCATGGTTTTGCAAGTGCATCCTATGGTCTAGTGTCTCATCACACAGGCGGCAATAGAGCTTTTCGTTTGGTTGAAGATTAGAGAGATGGCGTCGTTTAAAGTGCCTGCTCAAGTCCCCTGATGAGTAGAAAGGCTTAATCAACCCATGGGCCGCTGGATCGGAAGGACCAAGAGTGGTGGCCAGACCAACACAGAGAAAGCACCTCCGACTTCGCTCCGTCCGGCTTTTAGTAAAGACTGAAGTTATTGCATCACCCAAGGCGCTGCTTGCGGTATCCTTGGTGGTGTTGTCATGTAGATTAGACACATCTTTCTCCGTAGCAATCGCTTTGTATCTGGTCATAGGAGGCAAGGGTGATTCTTGGACGGAACAGTAAGACATGACGCTGAGAATCGCATCATTACGGCGACGATATTCGGAGTCGATTGTGTTGGTTGCTGGGGCTGTTAAAGCTTCGTATAGGCGTATCTGGGCTGGATGAGCATCTTCATCCGATGGCAAGATTGGTGGCTCCTCAAATGTCTTGCCAGCTAGTTGTCGTTCGATATCGGTTACAGCCTGTTCCCGGGACCAAATCTTTCTGACCTCATCTTTGCGTTTTCTGCGTAGACGCGCCTTCTCGTTTTGAATATCCTTAGTAATCTTCCTTAAGCGCGTGCGAACTTTATCGGACTTGTTGCCTTTAGAAAGAAGATATTCTCGTTGTCGAAGGAGATCTTGAATCCTGGGATCATCATTAATGCTCGCAGACTGCTCAGCAGTGAGATGGGTAGGTCGTCGCTTGCTGGCTGAGTACCCAATACTGCAGGCTTGACGCATCAGCGCTTTTTGCTGCTCTTTATGGCTCACAACGGCCATAGTATCCACAGGAACGACGCGGCCGAGGTAATGCTTCTCGAAGGTCCTAGAGTTGGCGTGTTGAAGCATAAGGTTGCGAAGCCCATCGCTGATATTCGCTGCATCACTCGTCAGTTAGTCTGTCTTTGCACATGACATATGTACGCACAGCATTGGTCAAACTCGTTGCCTGCGTTGTAACGGAGCGTATATAAGATCACAACAACGCCAAACCCAGCTAGTTCGCCAAGCTTCTTTGTCCAACCGGAAATCATATTATACGTAATCTGTTCGTGTGCAGACAATACGTACGCGTTCATGGCTGTCTTAGTGGCCCTGCGAAAAACGAATATGTCATTCATACTCTGCTTGAGTGGCAGGGGTAACTCATGCTCGTCGGGGTGGATATCAAGCTTGCTCAAATGCTCAGGAGAAGTGAGAGTCGGCGCATCAAAAGCCTCATGATGGAACAAAAGACCCAGAAGAAGGGTATGTGGACTGAGTAACAAGCTCGAGTCAAAGATAGTTTCGGGAAGAGTCAAGATGTTGCTATTCAAGTTAGGCTTGGGGGCCAAATGTGCGTTCCTCTGCGTTTGATCATGTCACTCACGTTTCTTTTTCTCCAAGGAAGGTCTTCGTGAAGCGAAGCCTGAAACGAATAAGAATACGGTGCGGGCCGCCTTGAGGATCACGCGCCAAAGAAAGCTCGAGGTCGCCAAATCTTAAGAAAAGGAGTGCTCTAGGTCTAGAGCCACTTGGTGCGATGAGAAGAAGGAACAAAAGAGCGTAGATGCGGTGCTCGCCAAGGTGGAACCTCTGTTTAGTTGTACTAATAGTTGTCTCTGCTTGCCGCTTAAGGTCCTCGATAGTCATGCATCGGTTTTCGCGTCGCTCTCCTGTTAAATCGTGGTCGACAACGAGTTTTCGAAGGATCTGATCAGTCACATGTTAATAATTTCGCGACCAAGGAAGGGCAGATACGTACCCTGCGCATTCTCCGGTTTAGAACAGGGTCAATCTTTTTCTTAGTCTCTCTCTCGTATACAAGTCGAAACTCCTTCCAATACTGCTTAAGGGTGTGGGAAGACCTTATACCAGGGAGTCTCCTTTCCCCAGCCCCAGTCTTTTGGGCAAAAAGCCAGTGAAAGAATGCATTAATCTTACTTAAGGAGATATGATGCATGCAGTATTTAGGGTCTTGTTTCGTGTATTTGCAATAACTAATAGATGTTAGTAGTGTCATAAGAAGGAAAGTACTTGAACCGCACGTATTCCACCGACGCTCAATTGCATCAAGTTGTCGAGTTGTGCCATCAGCATACGCAGTGTCATCTGCGTCCTCTTCCTTGAAGTTATCTTGCATACGGAGAAAGAATTCCGGTGGCAAATCACTTCCACCTGGAAGACATTGTGCATCGTCCAGCTCGAGGTCAACATCGATGGCATCGCTGAGATTGGTATCTATGTCTGAAATGTGATCGTCGTCGCTGTCAAACACACTATCATCTTCGTACGAACTTACTGAGTCATCAGACTCGGCAAGGGAGATAGACTGGGGGCTCCTTCGAGTCATTGATAGTAATTTAAGGGCAGTAGTGCAGAAGAAGGTGATGGAGATATCTTACCTGGCTGAATGGCTGAGGTGCCCAGTATTTATGTTCAGCAAGCGCTGCTGAGGTGATACTGATGAGGGAAGGGGCTATAGCGAATAGGAATGACCCTGCAATAATCTGGCGCTTAGGCAGGCAGGGGTATGAACAAGACATGGCGGCTAGCAGATAAATGTGGTCGGTACATCTGAGATACTTGACAGGGGGTTGACGTGGATTTGTGGGGAATATCACTCTTAAAGCGGCACTGGTTATGCTGGCAAATGACTGACAGAAAACAGCTCCAAGACATGCTGAAAACAGTGCCAGAAAAGCCGCGACAGCATATTATAGAGTATATTCTATATTATTTATACTAACTTATAAAGATAGCCTATCCTATTTAGGAGATAGCTCTTAATATTATTATTACTTATCTCTATACCTAAAGTTATATAGATACTATAGTTTAAATATTAATAAATAAAGTAATATACCTATTAAGTATAGAATAGTATATAAATATTAAAAAGATACTATAGGATAGGGTATTAATTATTAAACTCTTTATAAAGAGCAATCTATACTTTCTTATATATTTCTTCAGTCTCTATAAAGAGAACCTACTTCTATATCTAGAGAATACCTTAATAGGTATAAAGAATTTTAAAGGAGGTTTTAATAGATATAAATATATAATTATATAGAGTTAAAATAACTTAAGGTTTAGTAAATTTATCTATATTATTAATATTTAAATTACTATTATTCTCTATATTTTTAACCTATTTCTATTTTAACTAAAGAAGAATATTTAAGTTAATATAGTAAATATAGAGCTATTATTAAACTTTAATAAATTAGTTATTTAATATAGCCTTTATTAAGTTATTAAAGTCTATAATAATAATAGCTAGTTATTATATTAAGTGCTATAATAAGAGAGTAGAAATACTTTTAGTTAGAAATTAAAATTTATTTTATTACTTATTATTAATAAGACTAAAGGTAGTATTAAATACTATATTAAGATAGGTTTATTTAATTATTTAGAAGAGAGAGAGCTTAAAGCAGTTAGTATTATATATATTATTAAAGCTAATTACCTCTAGGAATTACTTCTATATCTAGATATAGTAAGGGAATATCTAAATAAAGCTATAAAGGCAGTTAGGCTTATTTAATACCTACTTTATAATATAAAGAATCTCTTTCTTATTAAATTCCTTAAGTAATATAGCAGTAGATATATAGCCTCTAAGTGTATTATAAGTCACTTAAGCCCTAGCATTATAGATATCCCACTATATAAATATTAACTTAAGATATTATTCTTTAATAATAGCCTATATATTTTATATTTAAATCTTAACTTATTAGCTTATAGATTTAATAGTTACTTTTACTAGAGAAGTAAGGCAGTAATAATATAAATAAGTTAATAGAGTTTTATTTAGAGGATAATTATAGGTATAATATTCTATATCTTTATATTAATAAAGAAATTACTTACCCTCCTTAAGAGCCTTTATAATAACTACCTACTTATACCTATACTTTTATAACTTTCTCTAATAGAGGCTAGAGCTTTTATTTAACTGAGGTTCTCTATATTAATTATATTAAATAGAATATTATATTAGCTATCCTTTATAGGAGTATTTATTATATTTTACTATATTAAAGCTATACTTTTTTATAAAGAGTTAAATATCCTTAAAGAGAGCCTTAATTGAGGCAATTAGGTTACTTAGAATTAGAGGATTTAGTATTTTATCTAGAGGTAGGGACTTAAATTACTATAAAAGAGAGCTTTTAATTAGAATAAGTAAAGAGGGAATAAGAACTAAAAAGTGCTAACTTTTATAAAGAGAGTATAGTAAAGGCAAGCTATATTTATCTATATTTAAAAGGGACTATCTCTATCTTTCTTACTATTTATATATATTCTTAAATATTTAGAGGGATTTTCTTATTAATTTTTACTTTTTATTAATAATATATTAAATTAGCCCTAAGATATATTAGAATTCTTCCTTAATTACTATAGGTAGTAATATTACTTTTAGTAAGCTATAAAGAGAGCTTTAAAAGGGATCAGTTTTTAATCTAAGAATAAGTACTTAATAGATATTATCTTAATATATTCTATATAGAAAGTTATTATAGAGGGTTATTATATTATCAGCTGAGTTAGATATATTAGCTATTAAGTTAGATGCATTTTTAAGGCAGCTTTAAGGTATAGAATAACTGAGAGTTAGAGTTATAGCTTTAGCTATATATAGAGACTATTATAATATTTATATTATAGCCTAAAGATAGATAATAGTAGGATATAAATAAGGCGCAATTTAGATATTATATAGCTTTAAGGCTGACTGATATATAAGGAATTATAGAAGGAATAAGTAATTAAGGAAAAAGAGTTAAGAGGTACTAATAAAAATAGGTCTTAGCTAATTAAAGCACTTAAAAAGTTATATACAGATAAGATTATATACAGGTAGTAAAAGTATTATATATAGGTATTAATTCCCTTAATTAATTACAATTTATTACTATTTTTATTTTTAATAATTTTAATTACCTCTTAATAAGTCTTTATATTATATTTAGTCTTACTATATATACTATAATGCTAAATACTTAACTTAATTAGCTTTCTTTAAGTATAACTTCTTAGTAATATAATTAATATCTATAATATAGTTAATAAGTAAGCAATATAGATAAGTGAGTATTACACTGCACTGTATAGTATTAAAATACTTACTCTATAGTCTCTTTTTATTATAAATAAAATAGTTAAAAACTTAATATAATTATTTTTAAAGTTAGTATAATTAGTTTTACTATAATATATCTTTTTATAAAATTTTAGCTATTTTATTATAATTTAGCTTACTATATTATATATACTCTATCTTTTATTTCTTACTTTAGCTAATTATAAGTAGACTGACTAAATTCTAACTCAGTTTAATACTTATACTTAATAAGCTAAAGACTAACTAAAAATACTATTAGTTTAAAATTAATAATAATTTATATTAGTCTTAAAGATATAAACCCTATACTATATTCTTTTATATCTCTCTTAATATATATAGCTCTATACTCTATATATCTATTAATATAAATTTAATATAGACTAGTTTATCCCTTAAGAATTATAACTATTATAAATTATCTCTAGTTAAATTCTTAGAAATAGTAATAATCTATATATTATAATAATGCTCTTAAGTAGTAAAAGTCCTAGGGTTAGGGTTAAGGTTATAAGAGTAAGCAGTTTAGTAGTAGTAATAGTACAGATATTAGTAGCAGTAGTAAAAGTAATAATAGCTATTTTTCTACTTTAGGGTTAAAAAGCAATAGAGGTAAGAGGTAAGTAAATACTTACTTACTTACTAAATTAGTAATATAACAATTTAGTAGTTTATTTAATTTTTTACTTACTTTTAATTTTTACTTTAATATAATAGTTATAATTCTTAAGGGATAACTTAGTCTAATGTATTTAATAAGTATGCGGTTCAGACAAGTATACAGGTCAGTATACTTTTTACCTTAAAAGCTGTTTTTTAAATAATTCTTAAAAAATTAAATTAAGCTTAAAATACTTAAAACTTAAACAGTATATAAATAAGTCCTAAAGTAAGCTGTATTAATTTCCCTAGGTTTTTAAAAAATTCTTATATAGCTATAAGCTATAAAATCTAGTATACTGTAAGATATACTGTATTATTAAGATTTCTATATAAAATAAAATAGCTAAAAATCTTTAAGAAATAGTATTGAATAAATCTAACTATACTATTATATAAAATACTTTTATTAGATTTTTAGCTATTTTATTTAAGGAAGTAAAATAGTATAGGGTAGGTACTTTAATACTATACAGTATACTGACCTGCATACTTGTTGAACCGAAGCTTCTATGTGTTAAAGAGACGGCATATAAGTAAGCAAGGCTAATTATATAAACGAGCCTCAGAAGAAGGGAAGGCTGAGTCACATGACAAAAGGAAGTTCAAATAAACTCAAGGCTAATTGCATCACCTAAAAGAGGGGAAGCAGTCAGACAGATAATGTTGAACTGAAGCTTCTATGTGTCAAAGAGACGGCATATAAGTAAGCAAGGCTAATTATATAAACGAGCCTCAGAAGAAGGGAAGGCTGAGTCACATGATAAAAGGAAGCTTAAATAGACTTAAGGCTAATTGCATTACCTAAAAGAGGGGAAGCAGTCAGACAGATGAAGCACCTCAATTTTTTTATTTTTAATCAATTCAATCACAATTACACGACCCATCGGGTTTAACAGATAAAGCACCTCGATTAATTTTAATCAATTCAATCACAATTACACGACCCATCGGGTTTAATAATACTTATCTGACCTACATACTTATTAAACACATTATATTAAGTTTATATTAATAAATATATAGAGTAACGTAGTTTACAAGCAAGTTGGCCACCCAAGCAAGTTGGCTAAAAATCCCTCACCTTACATCAACACTATCAGATCAATTAAATCTCAACCACCACAAATGTCACAGCCTTTAAAAGAAGCTCGACTTCATCTTGCTCTTCAAGCCCTTCAAGATGACCCTAAATTAAGTATCCGACGTGCCGCTGAGATATACGAGGTAAATCGTAATACTCTCAGCAATCGGAAGAAGGGTAAAAAACCACGACGCGAGATTATGTCAAATCTACGCAAGCTATCAAAGCTAGAAGAAGAGACTGTCCTTCAGTATGCTCTCAATCAAGATTCACAAGGATTTCCTTGCCAGCTCTCTATTGTTGAAGATATCGCGAATCGACTGCTTGCCGACCGTAACGCGCCACCTGTTGGCAAGCACTGGGCTAATAATTTTATTAATCGGCAACCAGAGCTCAAATCGCGTTATAATCGGAGATATGACTATCAGAGAGCCTTATGTGAAGATCCAACTACTATTCGCAATTGGTTTAAGCTTATAGAGAACACAATTGCGAAATATGGTATCCGATCACATGATATCTGGAACTTTGATGAGACCGGCTTTATGATGGGCATAATATCAACCGGAAAAGTCGTCACAAGTGCAGAGAGGCGTGGAAGGCCAAAATCAGTCCAGCCTGGAAGTCGAGAATGGGTTACTGTAATTGAGGCAGTCAGCGCAGAAGGTCAATCGATCCCGCCGTTCATCATAGTAAAAGGCAAGAAACACCTTCGCAGCTGGTATGAAGAAAGCAACCTCCCGGCCGATTGGGCTATTGCATTGAGCCAAAATGGATGGACCAATAACCAGCTAGGTCTCAGCTGGCTAGAGCACTTCAATGAGCATACATCGAAGCGAACGAACAGTCGCTATCGTCTTCTGATCCTTGATGGTCACGAAAGTCATCAGTCAACCGAATTTACGGCATATTGCAAGGAGAAGAAGATCATCCTGCTTTATATGCCTTCTCACTCCTCTCATTTACTTCAGCCTCTTGATATAGGCTGCTTTAGGCCACTGAAAAAGGCCTATAGTCGAGAAATCGAGGGTCTTATAAGACAGCGCAGAACCCATATCACTAAGACCCAATTCTTTCCTGCCTTTTACGCCGCCCACCAAGCTACTATTATAACAAGAAATATCAAGGGGGGTTTTAGAGGAGCCGGACTTGCTCCCTTTGACCCAGAATATATTATCTCAAAGCTTAATATGCAACTACAGACCCCAACGCCTCCCAAAGAGGATATAAGCCAGGCTCAACCTTGGACCCCAAAGACACCAAGGACTGTCACAGAGGCCAATTCACATTCTGACTACCTTCAGAGGCAGATCAGAAGACATCATAGTAGCTCTCCAGAGTCAATCCTTGAGGCTCTTCAGTCATTAACTAAGTCAGTGATAGAAAATATACATAAGCTTGCCGTACTTAAAGCTGAGAACCAAGAGCTTCGAGAGGAAAATGCAGCAAATAGCCGGAGGAAAAGGGGGAAAAACAACTATCTACAGGATGAGGGCAGGATGACTATAGGGATTAGTCAGAGTCAAATTGACCAGATGGATGCTGATACGCAGGTAGCGGCTGAATCATCGAGAAGTCGTCATCGAGGAAAGTCAGCCGGACCGGGTGTTCGGCATTATCGTGTATGCGGCAAGAGCGGACATAATGCAAGGACTTGTCAAGAGGTAATTGAGGTCACTGAGAATGAGGATAGTAATTAGTTTTAATTGATTAGATAGGTTGTGGTGTTTTTATTAGCAATTGAAATATGAAGGCTGAGATTTGTAGCCAACTTGCTTGGGTGGCCAACTTGCTTGTAAACTACGTTATAGATATTAAGTATTATAAATTATTATATCTCTTAATAATAAATAGAGTAAGTTAAATATATTTAAATAAAGATATTTTATTAATAGTTAGTAAGTTAGATTCTATAAAAGTGCTAATAAGTATATTCTATATACTTAGGGTAATTATATAAAGAATAATAAGTCCTAGGGATAAGTCATTCTTAGAATAGTGCATTCCTAAGATACTGCATTTTAATATCTATTATTCTAATATAATAATTATATCTTATTAGTTACTGCAGGGTAGAAGGGTCATTTGAGGCTGATGCTTTATATGAGTCTTTATGGGGCATACGTAACGTAAGGACTGGGGTTGTAACACTAACTATATATCTATTGATATATAGCAATACAGTGAGAGTCTTCACAGCCCGTTGACCTATAAACTCTTATCCAGTCAATTGATTTTAACTTCAAAAAGGATAAATCCAAATCATACATGTGACGTTGTGCTATTGTCGCAATGAGGGAAGCTGTAGACATTCGACTTGTTGGGTGTCGTTTTCCCAGGCTATGTCTTAAGAGAGATCATTGATCTGACAGGTTTAATTACTAACGCACAAAAGTTTCGAAGAATAGTTAAGTACAAGCATAGTCGCTGGATGAGTCTTTAGCTCCTCACAATAGCCCTTTCACGTAAGTAGAGAAAGGACCCAGTATAAATATGCTTACTTCAATAGGGGGCCACTACCAGATATCTCTTATGTCATTGTAGAGTCACTCTTTATATTGAGCGCTTATAACTGTTCAGCTTTGTTCAATACTAAAGTGGGGGCACGCAAGTATTGAGCTGTCATGTGGGAGGCTTCACGACTAAACCAACTTTGTGTCTGATGACTATATTACGGCGCCTTGTGTTCATAGCTAAGCTAAGCAAGCATTGGCACAGATGTCAAATCCATGTGTTTGTGTTTACGGTTCCGTTACTACTCGTAGGTTTAAACAGCTCCTTAAATTATTATTGCCTGTTGACATCCAAGTCATGTGGAATTGGCTGCTTACCACAAGCTTTGTGCACTGCCTTGTCTCCGTCACTCAGCCACGTCAATGGAGTGACCCAGCGCTGCAGTCCATTCAGTTTTTATGCACTTTGAATAGAAATAACGCCTTCTTATTGACCAGTTATTTTTATCTACCAATTAGATGCCTTAAAATCATGATTGAATAGAATTGAACTTGAATTGACAACAGCGCTGAACTAGACAGAGAAAATGGGGGTTGCGTAGGTTACATGGGCCAGGCGAATGATATCTACGTCATCTCCATATTTCCTGTCCCAAATAACACAAATGCACGACACTAGATCACTTTACTTTGTGTGTTAAACAATATTCTACCTTGAACTTTTTCACTGCACCGACGACACAACTACCTTATCCAGGCTCCATATCAGAAGTCTCCTTGAAATCCCCGAGAAACCATGAACAACACAACCAGCGGCGTCTACTCTAATGGCCAAATGAAACAATGGAATGCCATAGTTCGCTCGGGGTGGCCGATTACTCTTAGTACTAGCTCATGGGCAATTACTGTTGCTCTCATGACACTCCTGTACCAGGCAGTTGTAGTGAGGACTTTTAGGCCATATACTATGGTCCTCTTCTCGTGTCTTTCTGAAGAGCACCGGGAGTGGTATGTTGATCAACTCAGAGTGGCACTGGCAAACACGAAGGGCCCTATAGCTGCGCTGTTCAGTATCCCCGCTTATCGGAACCTTTTGCACAATTTCCATAAAGAGACCCGCTCCGCCAAAGGTGTTTCTCTCCTATGGCTTCTCGGCGCCCTAGTGTTAGCTGTCTTTCCTATCTTTCTGCCTTTACTTCTGGCAAATGGAATTCCCGTGGCCCAGGGAGCCCCCGGCTCCCTTGACTTCTGCAGTCCATTGCTTAACTTTAGCAATTGGACGGCCTCGGCCCGATATGACAAGCTGCTTTATTTGGATATGTTGCGGTCTGTCGACGCGCATGGGTATAACTACAGCGCTACGAACGCCACTTCTATCGGCTTTCCTCATGACAAAGACCGAGTAGTGATATCTTCAGACTGCCCGGATTGGGCTCCCGTCTGCGACCGGAACAATTCACTGCGGGTTGATATTGACTTCTGGGTAAAGCAGTCTGATTTGGGTATTGCCAGTAGAGGTCTGTCTAAAAACGCCGAATTCGGCGCATTGAATACATGTTACAAGGTGGAATATCGCCGTAAACTTCTACAGAAAATGGATGACGGAGCCGATATATACGGATTGCTTTACGGCACAGGAAGTGGTGGTGACGGAACCCCTTATGTTACCGATCAATTTAATGTTGGCGAGAGGTTTGGATATGGGTATAACTTGTTTGCAAACTTTAATAGCACCAGAAGGTCGATAAATACTACCTGGCAACCCAACAATACAGTAGCTCACAACGGCGATCTAACGATTCTTTTCTACCACGCCGGCCTTATATCGAGTCTAAGACCGAGCGACGATCCGATGTTTGGAACGGACAGCACGCCTTTAAGCGGCCTCTATCACTATAGACGGGCGATCATCCCGGTTATATGTAACACAAGTTACGCCTACTGCCCGGGGAAACAGGGAGACTGCGTCTCGCTACGCGGCAATGATGCGGTTGGCAAATACGATTTCAGAAATGGGAAACCCGGCAATAGCGCAAGCATTGGTTTTCTTAGACTGATGTGGATAAACACATGGATTCCCTTGTTTTTTGTCTTCGCCGGTATAAGTGAATCGATCTATGCGAGTCACACCCTGTCCCTCGGATCGACTCAGCTAGCACCAGAGGAAATAAGCGGGCACGCTGAGCTTGTGCGCCTTGCACTCGCCAGTCGTATGGTCCTCCTCACAGCTGCCAAGCGAGCCGTATCTGGGTGGCGCAAGTATGCCTCGCTCGGCGTCTCGACTGTAGAAACAACAGAGGAAGAGCAGGATATGTGCCAGCTGACGCTGATGGACAATCCTGGGCACGTCACGACGTCCGCGTGGGCAATCCTCATCGTCGTCCTTGTCGGCGCAATGCTCCTGCTACTTACTTTCACTGGACCCGTACTTCGGTTCTTCTTTTGGAGACAACTGTGCGTCTTCACGATCCGCTGGAGACTGCGCACAGCGCCTCATTTGCATCGCATCTCGTTGGAGCGCGGGGACTTGAACAGATTCTGGCCTGGCGGCGCGGCAGATGAGTGGCCGGTTGGAACAGGCTATGTGGACAGGGTGGGATTGGTAGAGAGCGCCACTGGATATCACGCCGTTTACCGATTTGACGCGAATTTGAGATATGCGCCAAAACATACGCCAAGCCGATCGGATGAATTTCCTTTGATGGAAAACTCTCTATGAGGGCCGCGGCCCACCTGACAAGATAGAACAGGTTATTGGTACGTCAGAAGATCACTATCGATGGGAAAAGTTACGTCGTAACTGATAATTCCTTTCATTAATGCAAGAAAGTCATTCCATACCCGTATTGGACTCAGGATCAATGCTATCGGGCTCACGCAAATTGCTTAATTGAGTTTTGTGGTCAGGAGACTAGCCGCTTCAGAGCTAGCATTCAGAGTTAACGCCAAGCACTTCTAAGCAATTAGAATACAGAGGTTATAGCTCTCAGTTATGGGTTCTGCAGTTATCTCAGGGGCTCAATATAATCTTCAGAAGCTATTATTGCATGGTAGGTATAATCTTCACAGCCCTAGGAAACTACTGTGTAAGCAACCTAGCTATAAGTTTTAAGTAAATGCGGAATGAAATTGTTAAATATTGAGGTGAAAATCTGTTTTTTTCTCTATCTGATAGTTAGACTCTAAGGGGGGGATTAGCACTTAAGCTGGCTGCTATAGTTTTAATAGATTTACTAAAAATATGAGAGTTAGAAAGTACTTAAATTTTCTTATATATTGGTAAGAAATATAGAGAACTTAAGGAAAAGACTGTAAGTACGGGCCTATTTGTATGCGTTTTGTCGAAATATAAGATGGGTGGCTACAGTACGACATTACAGTAGCTTACGTCTATACGCTCCATATAACTCTTTCAGGCCTAGCCCTGTGAAATTAACAACCTTTACAGAAATAACTTAGTCCTACGACATTGAGTTTGCGACCGCCCCTGGCCCTCAACATGTACGGCAGCTCTGGACGGGCCAGGAGCCGGATCCCCTTACGACTCGGGAATTTCCTAGCCACTAAGATTGGTTTGGTTGTCCTGTGGGAGGATCCGCATCTCATTTTATTGGTTCACACATGGGTTGCTTCAGCTAGATCAGTCCCTGCTATATGTTGCCGCAGGGTTGAGCGGGGTGCATGGAACTTTCCATATGCACGATTTGGTCAGCACGCTGTCACTTATACGGCATTGCAACGGCATGATATGGCAATAGTTAACCATTCGCAGCAAGGACCTACTATGGGTATTAGCTGATGGTTGGGGATTGGTTCAGGAGCTTAGCTCGGTTGTTAACAACCGGTTCCCCACCACCCGGTGGCCTGGGGACCAGGAATGTCACTGCAACCGGCGCCATGCAGCAAAAACATGCCTCCTCTTGGCAGTGTTTGACATGACACCCACTTTAGGCGTAATAGCACGGTACTCGCTGCTGGATCAGTTCCGTGCGTTATTGGGCGGACGGTGAGTCGTCCGGTAGCTAGGAGGAGCCCGGCATTTGGGTCTTTGCGGCACTCCTGTGTAGCTCAGTAGGGGTCTGTGAGCCAGCCAGCCATCATTGAATGCAATAATTGCCTAACTGCTACATCAAGGCTTGTTTCGGAGATCTGTTTGTCCTTTTTGTAGCAATTTCATGTGAGAAGGTCGTCTTCCAATCCATACAGATTATGGAGAATGATGAGGGCCGTGCTGCTCAGCAGCTATGCGCTTCGGCTGTCCGTCAATACTGTCATGTCTTAATGCTCTTGGAGGATCATTTGCTAAATAGGCTATATGAAGCATTAAATATACCCTTGTATCGATACATGAGAGGGTTCAGCTAACCATACTCAAGCCCGCCTAGTTTCTCTCACTGGCTACAAGGGCTGATGGACTAGGTTTTGTTACTATAGAGCCTGATGGCTACAAATTAATAGATAATACATCTCAAGGTTTATACTGGGCTGGAAATGTTATAGACGCGGTGGCTAGAAATATGTCGTCGAGCTTGGTCATCGAAATAGAGTTAACCCGACTATAGCCTTGTAATTCAGTGTTGTGATGCACTGCTTACCCGCCAATAAGCTTAGCCTAAAATGATTTAAGGCTCGGGGCCAGTGTAAGTATTCAGTCAGTGGCGATCAAGATGAATGGACCCAATTGGACGTAATTATGGAAGCCTATGAGGTCTTGGCTTAGACCCTTGAGGAAGCGTCGGCTCTCGGCAGTAGTCGCCGAAGCTGCTATGATTGCCGACATAATCGCCGTTCGCTTACCCCAACGGATAGCAGGTGTCAGAATAGGTCACTTTTCGGTTTCCCAATATGTCTAAAATAGGTCATTTTAATCCTTTTCAGAACCCCTAGTACTTCGCATACAGGCCGTTAGCTTCAATGATGGCCTAGCACCTTAAGGACATAGGCTCGGGGAGTGTCTTGAGTGGAAAATATGTTTCACTTTGGCATGAGACGTTGTGGCTTGTGTAGGTAAATCGCCGTTCGTGCCGCGCTCCTTGCATAATACGCACGATAGCAATGACTGGCTGACAGAAATACAACTCTACCCACTAAAGTTTGGCAGGGAAATCAACTCTACTAGTTGATATAGTCAATATTCAGTAGGTTACCCCGGGCCGCAAATATATAGGTAGTTATCTACATAGATACGGAGGCGAGATTAGTCGTTGAAATAGACTTAACAGGACTGTGGACCTTGAAAACCAGTTTAATACGTAGATTGCGTACCCGCCGGGGAGCTGAACCTAAAATATTCGAGGCTCGGGGCGTACCGTAAGCGTTAAGTCAGTGGCGATTATAATGAATGACCCGATTGGATGCAATAATGGAGTCCTGTTACGAAATCACGTGCATCTACACTTGAGATATCACACATGATTACTCCTGAGCCTGAGTCGCGCATGGATACCTTCGGAAGGAATTTTCGAGGTTTTGAGGGCAGACAAGACTCGAATCTCGTACACTAATCGGTTGACGGACCGATGGCAGCCAAAGCCTTTCAAAGTTTTGCCTTTGCAGCAACGTCATCGACAGAATACCTCTTTCTAGTGCTGCATATACGAGATGGTGGCGTGAACACCGCTGCAAATCTCTCCTTTTCGCTTTGTCGTTCATACTTCGCGCATCTAGATTTTCCCAGGAATTTGGCTGTTCCTATTGCATCTTGTCGAAATTGGACACTCATGTAAATGGTTATATATTGGATAGGTGTCCATATACTTTCGAGCTCAACCCTTACGCCAATTGACTGACGCTTTATTGGAAGCCATTATCACTCTACTGAAATCTATTGTAACCATCTTCAAGTCATGAACTACTTTCTCATTTGCTTGATTTGCCTCTTTAGTGGCATCTCCGGGCATCCCCATGACGTCCCTGTGTCCGGGTCTAAGGCCTCACGCAGAAGAACAACTGGTTGGTCACTTCCCATAATATGCATCAAATTTGTCTTGTTTTTACTAACAATAATCAGATATGGCTGTTTGTGGGTCTCAAAACTGTCCCAAGTTCACGTACAATGAGCTTTGGGAGCTGGAGACTAAATTCTGGGATAATTTCCTGTATCCGGCTAACCTCGAACAAGCCAAGGCTGTTAACTCGACCCTTTTTGCGGAAAATGTAAGATACGAAGTCTTTCCGTATGGGTAGCGAGCGCTAACACAGTCGTAGGTGCAAGGACGCGTCGATATCACTCGCAATTTCCCCGGACGTGAGCTCAACACCGAGTATCTTTTCGGCCTCTTCACAGATCCAAACTCAATCTCTCTTCTCAACCTACCAGTGTCTTACGAAATTACCGAGTTTACCGCTAATGATTACATCGCAGCTGCCACCACAGTTGTGATGTTCAACTCGAGTTTCTTTGAAATTAAGGTTCCCGTAATGATCGAAACCTTCATTGCATGGAATGACCGGCGGGAAATTGTGCAGTATGACTCATCATTTCGGTGGTTCGGCTTTCTCCTCGACACTCTTTTTGCCACTGCTGCTAGGAAGCTCGGCTCGCCAAGTCGTGCCGAGGCAATCACCGCCCTCGCCTACACACTAGCCACCGGTATTTGCCAAGTGCATGATAAGTATTGCACCGGAACAAACAGCCAGTACGAGGATAATACGCAATGTATGGATTTTCTCACTGGGGGCATTCGATTCGGCCAGGACTATGAGTTGGGTCGTAACACGTTGCTATGTAGGTCGGTACACCAGCAAATGGTGCAGTATCGGCCCGACGTCCACTGCCCGCATATCGGGCCTTCTGGAGGAGGAATGTGCGTTGACGACCAGACCTATGAGGAGAAAGTCTTGGAAAAATATTTCACGAACGCTCCTTTTGTCAGTGGTACATCCTAAGAGGATGTGAGCTGCTCAAACTTGCCAAAGCTGAAGGGAAGGAAGGTTGAAAGCTGAAGGGAAGGAAGGTTGAAAACACAAGGACAACCCTAAATGGAGGAAGGAGCTCCTCGGTGATACTATCGTCAATGACTTTACCTTGAGTTGACCTTCGCAGGCTTTGAGTCGTGCGGGCCGTACCTAACCATCACTAAAACTTGTACAGTACAGCTTGAATGTGGCATTTCAAAGCTTCGGTGGCCTGTACCGGAGTGGTTGATGGAGATATGGCGCTGGTTTCATGAATCTGTCACTCTCCCGGCAATGGTCTTCCTACAGGGTTGTCTCAATACTGTCACACAAATGCGAAGGTCTAGCATAGTGTCGCTATTAAGAAACTTTATTTTCAATGAAGATGAAAACAGCTCACTATGAGGCTGGTTCCTTGCTAAAGTTGGAAGCTGTTTGCCCATAAAGTCACAACTTGGTCTCTAGTTTATAGTACGGATATTGTTCCCGGTAAATATCTGTGCTGGTGTCAATGCGCCGCGGACATTGAACATGTAGGGATACAAGGTGGTGTGTCCACCGCATTTACGCCGGTGTAAGTTAATGGCGTAAAGAAACTGAACGAATAGGAGCTTCATATAGCAGTCGGTTTGGATTTGAACCGTAAAACTGCGAGAGTTCCTTGTTTTCTTTCCCTTAGTTTGACCAGTGTCCCAAGCATAAAGCATGTGTTTCCTGTGGTCATTTGACGTAAGTATGTTGACGTCTCGGACCTGTCCATTGCATTAGTTAGCCTACGGTCGGGGGATAATAATGGCGAAACTTTTAAACTAAAACCTATACTGAATCGCGATCTCGTCAGGCAGCCTCACGTATGGAGGGCTGCACGTCTGTTGTTTGCTAACGGCAGTGCTTTCAAAGCTGATATGGATCCTCAAGCATTTATGGAGTCTACTAACAATCGTAGTTAAAGGCGTGCATTTATTATAAAATGATCGCTGCGATATATAAGTCACTACTTATTACCATTATTAGTTAGTAGGAGCTCGAAAAGAAAACAAGGTCCTTACTTTCTGATATATGCAGGATTCATCTTTAAGATTTAGAAAATTTTGATATATATATTTATCTAGACTAATCCTATTTAATATCTAACTTTGGACTTTCATCAGCGCTTGTAATAGCAATATAATTCGAGAAATACACTATAGGGATACGGTGCCCCGCAGCTATACGAGTTAGACTTGAGATGATGTGCGGCTCCGATCACATTCACCCTTAACGAAAGGCCACAGAATGCGGAGTAATAATGAGCATTTTCGGTTCGACAGAGCGCCAAAACAGACGATGAATGTAGTTAAACATTCCATTGAGGTATATATTACATGCAATCTCGCTCGTATTTACACAGTTTTGCTGACAGTTACCTCAAGGTTCATATTAGCTCAAAACCTCATAGTTTGCTTAGAATCTGTCAGGTAGGCTAACTCTAACGACTTTCCCTTCTGTAGAAAGATCAGATTTAGCATGTTAAACAGAAGCAGGTATAGTAATATAGCATGATTTCATTATGATTGGATGTCGGGACAACCTTCGGCACCCGCCCCTTTCGTAGGTACTGTGAGGCTGATGGATCTCCAAAAGTAGGCCGAATGGCCAAGTTTCAAGCGCTATATGGGCGGCCAAGAAAGGAGGGTAAGATGGTAGCAATATAGGTAAGACAGACATGTGAGTGACGGCTCGTATATCCTAAGTCACAGGGAGGACACAGCTAATTCTGTCAACAGAAATACGGACCTTTATTAGATCCCTGACAATATGCCGGACGGTTTTCTCGATGTCCGGCAGGTAGATGGGGTACGATAGAAGATCTCGCCAGCCCTACCACATTTCTCTATAGCAATGGGAGTCAATCTGTGGCAGGAAAGGTGCTTGGTATTGATGGTGGCATTTATATCGGTGACGGTATACAATAACCGGCCTGATGCATTTGTGGAGAAGTTTGAGACAATATCACATGTAAATTAAGAAGTGGATGCCTGCTGGAGGCTGAATGACACTGCCTCCTTTTACAAGTGCTGAATGGCACTTACGTCAAATGTGGTCATGTCACATGAACGGAAAAGAGGTTTGAGACAAAGGTATTCGGCTAAAGTAGAGGGGAGATAAGCTTATTGGAGGATAAGGCAATGAGTTGTGATAGGATGAGGTGACTATAGACGGCCAATAAATTCGTAAATAGGTGAACTGGATTAGTTTCTCCGTCTATCAAACAGTTCTGTGATATTTCCATACTATCGGAATTGCGGAAGCAGGGTAGTAAATGCGGTGCTGTTTTGGAACTCACCCTCCGTCTCTCATAGTCGACCGTTTCCAACTACGTTGGTTAATAGGTTAGGTGCATCGAGCACTATCTACGTCGTTTCAAGTAATAATTATCTCCTCACGTTCTTCTATCTTATAGGGTCACTTCTCCGCCACTGTAAACTTACGCTGTGACAAACATTGTCATGTACTTTATGGTTGTCGACTGGCTGAGAGAAATCGTGGCTGCTTACATTCCACATTCCTTTAGCACCGAAGCTCGTACTTAAACCGACACGAACCCTGTTCCTGCACTCTCGGCATGTGAAAACACGAAGAAATAATGCCCGAGGGTCCGAGAGGGAATCGTTGCTATTTGTGGCGTTTGCCTCGACATTTCAAAATGTACATTGACTTGCAAACTGCCTTTCTTAGGTCCAATGTTATTTTATGCAAGAATCTTTTTGGCATGGTGACTGACTGAGCCTGGATTTGAGGCTGAAGTTGCTGGTAAGTTTTCTCCTTCATTTGTGTATACCCGATGGCGTTTGCACCGCAGGTGAAAGTTGCCGGGTGCAGCAATGGCTCTGACTGGGGAATGCAACGAGGTAGTGAGGATGAAGAAGGAAGAAATGAACTATAATACCCTTGGTTAATTTCCTTCCTCTCCTCCTTAGCAACTCAGCAACTCATCTCCCATTCAAGTCTACTCTTGCAGGCTTGAGAATTCCAATACGAGCTCTGCCAACCACAAACATGACTATTCTCAATGCTGATCTACCGGTACGGCCACCAAATGCACCACCAGTTCCCAGGCCAGATGAAATTCTGAAACATCCGTCTCTTGATGCACGCGAGAACGAACTCCAAATCAACATCAAGGATGTGCCTTTTGTCGACATTGACCCTGGGGTCTTCAATAGAGAGCTTGTGAAGTTGAAGTTGTATGTCAAACCAAACCCGAGGCACCTTGAGCAGCCTCCAGCGCTAGGTGGCGGAAACATCACGGAAGGGACATACTCTGGAACACAAGCCGCATTGACTCATGCCTACAGTCGTATTGAGCGAAGGTGAGACTTGCAGCTCAAACTACTATAATTGATTACTCGCGCTAATATCGTCCAGCTATGAATCTTATTTCGATGTCATGCAGATTGAGCCCTCTTTGCCTCGGTACACAGATCTTCCAGCCAAGAAGGAGATTTTCCAATACTCTTCCTACCCAAAGAACCCTGATGGGTCTGTTGCTCAGTATCCCCCCCACCTTGAACACATCCCAAGAGAAGATCAGCTCCCCTTGTTGAAGATTTTCAATGCTCTGGGTCTCGCAGAAACGGGAATTTTGATCAAGCAGGTGGTTCCTGATAGTATCGTTGGAAAGACTTCTGCATGGATTCTTAACCTGGTCAATGGAGACATTAGAGATGCGGCGAATCAAGGCTCCAGCATCAAAGCCTATGAAACGTACAACAAGCTCCACCGCAAGTCTGGCACAGACATCGAACAGGGAGCTAATCTCGGTCTCTTACCGGACTGGTACAGCGATCGCCGCTTTGCCGATCAATCATTTACGGGAACCAACCCTACGACGATTGAGAAGATCCCTAAGGACCTGTTGGATGAGTTCATCGAGGCCGCAAAGCGGGGCGGATATGACTACTGGGCGCAAACTCTTCCTGAGACCGACCCAAGCTCGCTCTTTATTCAAGACTGTCGCTATTTCCGGGAAGCGGTTGGCGCTCAGCCTAACGAAGACTTGCATCACAAGGAACCTGTCTCGGACAACAGCTGGGCATGTGCGGCGGTTACACTTTTTCAGCTCCACCCGGACGGCCAACTACACCCAGTTGCCATTGTTTGCGACTACAAGAGCACCATGGCAAACTCCGTCACCATCTTCAACCAAAGAAGACTTCCCACGGACCCATCCATCCATGAAGAAAGCGATTGGGCGTGGCGATATGCCAAGACGTGTGCTCAAGTCTCTGACTGGATTCGTCATGAAGTCGGTGTCCATCTGACTCGCGCGCACATGATTGAGGAGTCGCTGATAGTTGCCACCCACCGTACAATCCCCATGGACCACATTGTCTTCAAACTTCTTGAGCCACACTGGTATAAGACGCTTTCACTTAACGCTGCTGCTAGATCTGTCCTTGTGCCTCAAGTCATTAAGGACCTGGTTGGCCTGAAGCCTGACTATTTGTATCAGTTTATTCGGTATGAGTTTGAGAACTTTGACTATGTCAGGAGCTACGTCCCCAATGACTTGGAACAACGGGGCTTTCCCAACACAGCGCAGGGCCTGTCCGACCGGAAGTACAAGAATTATGCCTATGCCAAGAACATGGTCTCTATGTGGCACTGCATTCGAAAGTACGTCATGAGCACGCTTCTGATGTACTACGACAAGAATACGGCAGACAATATGGTTGAAGAAGATCAATACGTCCAGGACTGGTGCAAGGAGTTGCAGACTAACGGTTGGATTAAGTCTTTCCCGAACATCCAAACTCTGGACGAACTGTGCGACGCTGTCACCATGAGCATTCATATTGCAGCTCCATTTCACACTGCAGTCAACTACCTTCAAAACTTCTACCAAGCCTTCGTTCTCGCCAAACCACCCTGCCTTTGTAGCCCGATGCCTGAGAGCCTGGAGGAGCTCAAGAAGTATACTGAGAAAAGCCTTGTTGATGCGCTGCCCATCGGTCGGCAAAGGCAATGGCTGCTCTCAGTCCAGGTACCCTGGCTCCTTAGTTTTAAGGTCGCTAGTGATCGCAGCCTTATTACTTTCGCGCTATCTCAATGGCGCACGCATTGTGGGGATAACAGGGAAGACCAAGAAATTAGAGCTATCAGCCAGCGGTTCTATATCGAGCTTAAGAAGCTAGAAGTTGAGTTTCTTGTCACCAGCAAGAGTATGGATGAGGGAGCAATACCTTATATGGTCATGGACCCAGCCAATACTGCTGTGTCTATTTTGATCTGAGAATCACACCTTTACCAATGAAATTCCTTCCTTTCGTTTGTTGATTTGGCTTGGAATGAAATGGAATTAGTTATCCACTAAATTGCTAACTTTAATGTTCTTCCCTTATATCCTGTAGTTTCAAATGTACTTCTAATGACAATCGATATTTCAATTTTGTCAGGTGTGTTCAACCAGCTCTCTGAAAGTTCCTCGGATCTTCATTTACCCTCGTAACCATACAGCGGTCGCTTATCTCATACATCCGCGCAAAATATGATCATGTAGGCAGAAATCCATATGGCAATGTCCCTGGATTCTCCAGTAGCCGAGAGTGTCCCTCCGTCGCACAGCGATATAGCGACTGCTTGAGAAGCAAGGGGAACATAGCTTTACCGCAACATCTGCTGCCCAGCATCAGAGGTTATCGAATTTATATTTAAGTCGCTGTAGGTCTGCAAGCCGAGAGACGAAAGGTTGCTTTTGCAGGACGATAAAGGCGGAGATGGGCGAGCATTATCCAGATTTTATGCTCGCAGTTGAATTCCACGGGTCCCGCAGCCTATAGGAGTCCAGCCCGGTGTCTCCCTGCTGTCCCCCTTTTATTTTAAGATCAGGGCGGGTCAAATGGAGAAGACAGAGACGTAACCGCTTCTCCTTTGCGCCAATCACTCCACTTCCGGGACACACTGATGCAGCTGTGCTGGATAAATAATTCCGTCCTCCCTTCATCTTTTCGCAGGCTATCGGGGATATACGTAACTCGTTGGAAAGGTATAGTTCTCCGAGATATCAGATGAGGCAGGTGTTGATGGCTGTGAAGCCGTTTACGTGAAGATCTAGGAATAAGACAGCGTTGGAGCGTGATTGAGGGTTGAGGTCTTTGCATTATTGAGGATGGATGGCATTGAGGCAATAAACCATAGCGAGACTAGTAACGCGCAACTCTCACTTTTCTGTCAATCTTTTCCCTCTCCTACCGCAGCATGATGCACCAGTGTTGACTTTATCTTCTGAGTATTTCAACCTACGCACAATCTGTAGGCCTGATAGGTTGCCCGAACTCTTCAGTCGCTTGAGGATGTTCCTCTTTCGTCTACTTGCGATATTGTGTGTCTCTGTGTTTGGTGCCTTTGGGTGTTACCATGGTGAAGTCGCTGGCGTCACGGGCGCTACCGCCATCGCCGTCGTTGTCGCTGGTGCTGTGACTACCTGATCATCGTCGCTATCGCCACCAGCAGGCCCCTCGCTTCCGTCTCTGTTTTCTGGGTGCACTGAGCGCTTCCGTTTGGCAACGTGTTCTGAGCTTGGCCGTGCTGTAGTTTAGCTAGCAGACTCGAGATCATCTTCTGCATCACAAGTAACCTCTATCGAGTGTTGTGAAGAGCACAGCGCGGTAAGGTTGAACACATTAAACACCCTCATCGAGCGCACACAGAGCATTAAGGCTGCACAGAAAACCCTGGAGCGGGAGCTCAAGGACGCACTATGGCCTGTTGCTTGCAGCGCCCCGAACAAGGTATTCTTGATCGCACATTCCCGGAGGTGCCTCCCCCAACAGATTAAATTACAGTCATTAGTTCGGAACGTCGTTCCTCGAGTCTGACCACACGTAAGTCAGTCCTACATGATTACCATAGCGGCAAATATAGGGCAACCCTAATTACACCCCAGTCAAATGCTTCCTGACTGTCAGTCAATTGGCTTTAGACGATGCCTTCAAGCGCGGTCTGTTCGTTCCTGATAGCTTCTCCTTCGAGCATGTCCCTCGCCGCGCTCTGGACGACGGACGGATTGAAGAGATCCGGGAATCGACGACTCGCGATCAACGTCGATTTATATACTCCGCCAGAGAGAAGCCTGAGAACGATCTGGTAAATGGCCTCAGCGCCGTATAGGGCTACGAATTGTCGGACCGTATTATCTCGTTTCTAGTAGCTTTCGCTGGACTTCCGTACAGGCCCGACCTTTCGGAATTTGGCATTTTCGCCCACGAATATGTCTTTTGTCGCCTGGTAGACATCTTGATCGTTCAATCGATCCGTCATCGCTGGCTCCATACTGTGAGCTTGTTGCGAAGGAAAATCGAAAGAATATCTCATATTTTACCTCGGTTTCTTGAGAAGCATGTCCTACACCATTATCTGTCCCGAATGATGGACAAACACCTTTCCACCCATTCCAAGCTACTATCACTAAGCACACAGGCGATGAAATTCCTTGGCTCTTTCATCAAATACAATAAATCCCTGCGGCGTTTATCAATCTCCTCTCTAGGTGCTAAGAGCGACTCACAGTTACGCGGGCTGTCTCGGTTACCTTTGACTTGGATCCACCTCAGTTCTCGAAGCAAGCGATTATAGACCCCTTTGTGTTCTATTGTTTCAAAAATCAAGATAGTTTAGCTGATGGGAGAGAACTCTTCTCTTGTGAAAAGTTCGGCGTGAAGGTCACCTACCGATCTTTTTGGTCATCTCAGAAACTCTCAGCACTTTCCCGTCGTCTTTTTCCATGGGAACGCTTCTGGGCGTAGAAACCAGAGCATTCTTGTGACAATATTTGCTGTCAATAAGACTGGGTCTCTTCGCTTGACCGCCACACCGAAAGCTTTCTCGTTCGGTTGCATTTCCGGTGTCGCACTGGACGCCGTGATGGTCAATGTCAACATAAGCATGAGGTCGCATAACGGGTAACCAAGGCAGTCAAGGAGTACGAGGTCTACACCCATTGCAAGCTTGCGATGCAGACCCAATGCTTTGGAGGCGCCAATTCGCGCTTCTATCTAAACAAGTATAGCGGCACTTCCTACAGCTGGAGGGCCATGTCGGTTGTCCAGACGCTGGATTGTTTTCATGAACTGGGTGACAAGTATAAAGAGCATGCCGAAAAGTTGCAGGCCAAGAATGACTCTATTATGGCTAGTCCCTCGAGCCCGGTTAGTAAGCAGGACAGACGTTTGCTCTGGGGCTCTTATGGTGACTGGGACTTGGGGAAGCAGGAGGTTTGGGGATATTATTTTGGGGATGCGGACAAGTACCAGAAACTGGGTAGAGCAAGGGTTAAGGCCGATCCTAACGATACCTTCACCGCAAACCTGTTTGCAGTTCCGGCTATTGAAACAAAAGGCGCTTAAACGGTAGATTGCTCTCTTGAGGAGCATATAATAGCCGACGGTTTATCCTATCGGATCATCCTCAACCTCCATGCCTTGTAAGTGCAAGTGGGGGGATGTAGATTGAGATGTCACTTTGATGCAATATGAACCAGTTTTGTAAAAACTGAAAAGCCACTGAATGTTGTTGAGGAGTATTTTGTTAGTTAAGATTCACTATTTGCTAAGATTTCGTACTCATCCTACGTACGATAAAGGATATTGCGGTGGCTTAAGCATGGTTTTAGGTAGCCTACAGATACGAGCCACACTGGAGTCCATGAGAGCAACTAACTTTACCGTGCCAGGAGGGGCATGCAGATAAGATATCGTATTCATCTTGTCATACCATAAGCGGTGTTATAAGTGGCTTAAGATTATTGTGCCACCACTATTTTCAACCATAGCATCGTTCCCCGGCCCTTGAGCTGAAACCTTTGCGCTATCATCCATCATATGACATGTGAACCTAGGGAGGCGCCTGTAAACTAAATGCTATATTTCCCAGGAGCCCTTCGAGCTTCCGGCTGTTACCTAGACCATTTGTGTTATGTCCCTCGCCCTATCTTGTTGATATGGTTCGTTTGCTACAAAATTGTATCCGAATATTGTCGACATGCTTCGCAGACATGACCTCGAAAATACGCCCTGCGCTTCGTACACTCGGCTCATGCATAGCCGGCACCTTCCTCACCTGGGCGATGAAGGTGTTTGTCGCTGCAGGCGACACACAAGTGGTCGATGCAATCCTCCAGGCGATAAATCGGTCTCTAGAAGCCATGACACAAAGCCTCAGCGGCGCAGCCCTCATTTGGAGGGCTATCTTTACCAACGGCATCAACAAGCCCTCCCTAAACTTCATATTGAACCATCTGCCCGAACTGGGCCAGTTCTTATACGACTTGATCAGACCTGGGAGCGTCTTGGGTCGATTTCCGTCCACTGAAGGTGCGACAGAGACCCTTGATGCTGAGTTCCCAGGCATAGACAATCTGTACAATGAGCTCGACTTATGGCTACCGGAGAACAGGAACGCTGTGGTTTGCCAAGCACAGCGGGTAGCCTTGACCATTGTTGCCATTCTGAAGATGGGCAGAGGCAAAATGCCAAACGGACTCGAGGATGTTCAACTAAACGTCAGTCTACGTAGCGACTTTGACGCAAATGCCAACCCTCCATCACCAACATACATTTCAGCGCTCCACGGCGGGCCGCCGTCCCCACCAAATGAGAAATGGCTCTTCATCAACGGCATTGCAAACGAATTCTTTTGGTTTCAACGGTCGTGCGACAAAATCCGTGACACTTTCAACAGAGAAGTCACAGGAGTATATAACAGGAGCGACGGCATCCTCTGGGACTTTATCGAGTGTTGCGGCGAACGCAGGGACGGTGAGCCAAATACTCTTATCGAAAGGACACAGAGTAGCAAGGCTGCTCAGAAGGCCCTCGAGCAAGAGCTTAGGGCTGCTCTATGGCCCGCCGTTGGTAACGTCCCCAACAAAGTCGTCATGATCGCGCACTCTCAGGGTTGCCTGGTCCTGCGCCTGGCACTACAGACGCTGGTAACAGAGACTCCAAAAGGCTCCCCTCAAAGACGAATAATTAAGGAAAGGCTAAGAATATTCACCTTTGGGAACCCAAGTATCGACTGGAAGGTGGTAGATGGGACTGAACAGCCTTTGAGCAAATACGTCCACACTACAGAGCATTTTGCGAACGTAACCGACTTTGTGGCCATGCTAGGCGTTGTGGTGCACCGTGACGAGAAGGGCTCGGGTTATGACCCGAACATGGTTTTCTATAGTAAGACGGGAAAGGCGCATCTATTCGGTGCACACTATTCTCTCGGGGTTGATGCTTATCATGGTGGGGAGAATTCGCAGTTGTTGAAAGCCGTGAATGGCACAGAGATATCTTGAGCGATGTATGTTGGTGTATCGTCTGCGAGTATCGATGCACTTCTATATTCATCAGACTAGTACCGTAGCATGATGTTTAACAGCAGATGGAAGCAGGGGGTAGTAAACTGGAGACAAGGCACTAAGAATGGATAATGCAATTGAATTAAGACGGCCAAAGTTATCCGCAGCAATGAATATAATGAAGCAAATCTAAAATTTCAATGATACCGCTATAAATTGATTCTGGCCTACCGGCCTGCAATCTGCCTTGGGCTATTTCTCTCCCGCTATCTGGCCTAGCCTACTTTCTTGCTGTAACTCCACATCTAGCTCGATAGCTTACGACTCGAGTTGCAGCCCCTTTCTACCCTGGGTGGCCTATTTCGACGTAGGTGTTGAGCGTAGCTACAAATCCAAGCAAACCACGCACAGACTATTATCTTGCTCCAAGCCTAAGCACTGTTTGATCCTGGCAACCATACTTGATCGTCTTGTTGGCTGGTCCTCTGTTTGTGCTTTTCGTGGGGGATGAACTATGATGCCGAATTCCTTCGGTATAACCAACAGGCGGAGATTCCTCATTACGCTGGCGCAATCGGCCATCTCCGGGCCACAAGAGCCCAAGCTGCGACCATCGGCCCTTTTCATCCCTACAATGTCCATCTCGTGGCGCTGTTGGCTCAACCCTAGGGTCCGGATGCATTGGAGTTGCTGGGATTGTTGTAGGGAATCATCTTGTTTCTGTGTTGCAAACCCGACTCTCATCTGGTGCCTGTAATACCTGCATGGTGTGCTAGATAGTTGCCCTATCGTGAAGATATCATTTCTCAGGTCGCATCTGACCGTCCCTCTTGGAGGTTGAGGATCACTGGATACCGTTTCGTCGCATACTTTGATCCGATCTGCAAGCTGCGTCAAGACTACCGATTGCGACTCTCTGCATACGCCGCTCAGACCACTGACTTGGTGTTGCTGGAATAAGAAATCCTGCTGTTGGCGCGAAAGCTCAATCCAGACCACACCCTGAGGGACAGATTCACAAGACACGCTTTCAGATGGGGAATCGAGCAGAATATCCAGGGTTAAGTTACGCCGTGGTTTGCATAGTTTCCAGATGAAGAGCCTCAGCTCTGTGTGAAGTTGGCTGAACAATGGTATGATTGATTGATTGCACGAACTTCACTCCAAAGCGATTGCGGGGTTAATTAAGAACGATCGTCGCAAAGGTATATCCAGAAGCATGCAAGCAGGTCCCATCACGATCTGCATGTACAGTGTGTACATGGCCTGGGATGACTCACGATCCATCAGGCACTTGGGCGCTAAAATTAGCGACATCAGTGCCTCTGCCACATAAGTTGAGAGCCACACGGTCTTAAAGTGTAATTACCGAGGTGCAGTCAAGTCGGGCGATTCAAATCCCATCTTCTATCTGTGGTGCAGCAATGACTGCCATGGTCGGTTTGGTGCTCCCAGAGATATACTTACAATCACTAATAATGAGTAATTATGAATAAAAGTCTGTCAAAACTAGGTTACTGGGCTGTGGTCGAGACAGTATGCCAAAAACGGTTCAGGTCATGGTACTGGGGCCTCTGGACGGAGTTCCGTAATAACTGACGGTTTCTCTTTAGCGCATGTGCGGAGTACAGCCGCCAGTACCATGCCCTGGCAGGTTACTTCGCGTAAAATTGCTGGGGGGAATCAGCAGTAATGTTTCCAATTTCATAGACCTACACTACAATTAATATGTGTTAATTGATTTCTAGAACCTGCTTGCCTACTCCATAAGCCACTATTGCAAGACTATGCTTTGAAACGTTACAGTCAAGAGCTTATTTTGACGTACTTCTAGAATATTCATCATTCACAAGGCTGAAGCATTGCAAGGGAATGACATGCTCTTATGACTAACTTGCTGCCCCTTTCTAAAGGAACACTGAACCTTGCTGTGCAAAGAAGGTCGGAGTGAAATCTGCCGTTAGTTCCTATGAATTACTAACAGTCCTGCTAAGTCTGCGCTCTGATGACAACACTTCTACGATCTTTCTGTGAGATACATTTATCTCAACAGGAATGATTACCTCGATGCTACGTCAACCCACCAATAGAACAGTGATGTACAGAGGTTCATTCGCAAACCATATACAGCAGCCTGTAGATCGTTGCAGCACCATCATAACAGATGCCTTCAAAAAGAAACGTTAGAGTTTTAATATGACTTTAGTTTGCATCTGCACCCTGGTCCATCGGCCAACCTCATGACGAAGCTGATTCGGGAATTGCTCCTGGCTTACGGGTCAAGCGTTGAGCTTAAACTCGGTCTTGCTTTATCGTAGCTTTCTTGTTATCTCAACAAGTTGGCAGCATGTACCATAGCGATTCGTAGCTCGGTTTCCCTCATAAAAAGGCCTTGCGCGTGCCTGTTGCACTTTGGCTATCGGCTCTTGCTATAGCAGGTTATCCTTTTGTCCTGCATCTCGTTGCTGCTTTTTGACCACGACGGCCACCTCTACGACGCACTCTTCACCTCTTTGTTACACGACGTACTAGTAACATGTCAGATCTGTCGCAAAATACGATCATGCCCAGGAGCAACGTTACAGAGGTACATCCATACCCAACTTCGTCAAGTAATTCCCTTGAAGTGACGAGAGCTCATGTGAAAGCAGGTTGCATGCCACGATCTATCCTCTGCGCGCCCACTTCAGATCATGCCTTATCAGCCTCATCCGTTCAATCAACACAACCCGATCACTCATCCAACAGCCAATGTTGCCCCGGCTGTTGGCACTTCATGACCCCCAGCACCTACAGCCCCAGGAGTGGGCGCTGGCTACAGCAATGGGCCTGCGAGTGGTGACGCAATGTGCCACACTCATCCTTATGGAGGCCAGTTAATCCAGTCACAATGGGAGAATAAGGGCCGGCGGGTCCCAGTCGCTTGTGCGCATTGTCGGCGGCGTAAGGTTCGTGCGGATATCAGATAGCTTATCTTCAGCTGACAATGTTCCACAGATACGCTGTACCGGTCACATGAACCTGGTTAATGGCAAGTGCTGGAACTGCAGCAAGATGAAGAACCAGGAATGTGTTTTCATCCCGTTACCCCTCAGCCACAGGTCTTCGTCCCCGTTCCACCCCAGTTTCAAGGTTTCCAATTCGGGTCGCCTTTGTCGGTTCCATGCAACGCAGCCTCGTTTACTGAGAGTATTCCTGGGCAATGGCCACCAACTCTTGACCAGTTCCGGCCATTGCTGCTCACGGGTAACGTGTAAGTAAAAGCTTTACCTGATGCTTTTTTAGGATTATGACTAACATGAGCAGGTCAGAGCACCCAACGAATAAGCGTCTCCTCCTGGCTCTTTGGAATACGCTGGTGGGCCTGGGTATGTTCATTCCTGCTTGCTTGACCGGAAAGTCGTCTCGAAATGGTCCACTGAGGTACTCCACGTTTCTGGGCCGCCTCATTCTGTGAGAGGCCTCTATCGGTGGTATTGAATATGACTTTAGCTACGCGATCTTCGGTATAATTACAGCGAGCCATCACGGAAGGGGTTGTGGCGAGTAGATTAGGTGATAGTTCGGCTTCAGTGGATGGAGTTGCCTGGGCACATGAGGTGAAATGCGACAAAGTTCAAAGGGCTAGAGAACCAGGCCATGGGGCAGAACGGGAAACATTCAAGCTGATATGATGATTCGATGAAAAAAGCAATATAATGCAGGTCTTCGTTCGCGAGCATTTTCATGCCTGGCCGAATACAATGCAATTGAAAATTTGGATTTTGTATGGGTCCCTGATGATAATCCCTGCCCAAAGCGCTTGTTCCAGCCCGAATCCCCCGTATCATCTCTGAGATTACTGCAACCCTGCTAAAACTTTAAATTCCCCAGAAACGTCAGCGTTGTGTGACTGTCGCCTACCCTATTGCCCGTGTCGAAACTCAAATAACATTTGTCAATAACGTATAGTTATAACAAGTGAGCGACGCACTACACTATGTAACTAAAAATAGCTTATTTTATAGTATTATAAATCCCTAATAAAATAGCTAAAAATCTGTCACAGCCCAAGACCAGACCTGGTTACCCTATACCCGCGAGTGGATCAGATCACGTGGCGATAGCGTTATCGCCGTAACTTTAGTTTGACCGCCAGATAGATCCTGAACGTAGCTCCTTGAGCTACGTCCTGTCAATAGAGCCTGACCTTCCTGCAGTGCCTATCCGTAGTAATAGAACTCGTCCCGCCTGAAGCGTTCCCCTGTCCACCTGCAGACCGAGACCGACCCGTGACAAAATCTAAAGTAATTGGTTTAATATAATAGTATAGCTCGATTTATCAAATTATTTTATGAATATTTTTAGGTATTTTATTTTATTGAAAAAATTGCATTTTAAGGCATAAATGGTAGTGCGTCGCTCACTTATCATACACATTAAGTTTTTAAACTAACTATATAAGGCTAACTCTTTATTACCAATCGAGATAGAAATAATCAGGCACCCCTCAACTGTACTTATTCATCTGCCGAGGTAATACCTACAGGTTTTGCGCCTATGTAATTAATGTAACGACCCAACCGTCACAATTAACCGCTTGACTCTCCTACTGCCCCTTTCTAACGACGCTCAATAGTTTCGACAAACAGAATATCCAAAAAAGACGACGTATTGCTCACTGGGCTCTTACAAGGCCCGGCCTTACTTGACATCTGTGCGCCCGCCTGCGCGTTGGTTTCACAGTGACCCATCGCCTGGAGCTCAATGTCTATTGCCGGTGGCGTCTTCGGGTTAGCCAATGCGATCGTGAGCTTGCCTGAGCCTTTGGATCCGGCGCCTTGCTCCGATTTCTGCTTTCCTTCTTCAACATTGACCAAGATTTCCTGACAGTTCGTGGCACCTCCATATGGCAGCCGGGCCGGTCGTAAATCTCCATGAGCCTGGTACGTTCCCGGATCCTCCATCAAAGACATTGGTCGGATGCGGTTGATATGGCCAAACGGGTTAAGATTGACGGTCGAACTGGATTTCGCTGAATCAGGGGACAAGGGTCGTCGTTCATTCGCCACTGCCATAGTATTGCTGTGAATTATTTTGACCGCTGGAAGGTTGGACCGTCTGAACGGCCAGAACTTGAATGAGAAGCCGGATCTGCTGCCTTGGAATCCATCACCACTATCCGCAAACTTGACGATGTGCTCAAACCCTTGGTGCACCCCTTGTATAAACTCTTGCTGGAATTGTGCTGGCGCCTGGAGCATCTTGAAGAAGCTAAGAGGTACAAATTCACAGTTGGGACTTGACAACACCGAGTGGATGGGAATCATCAGCCGCATCACAATCATGGTAGATTGCCCCCATTCTTTATTGTCTCGCCAGGGTGCACAGGCTATCGTAGACGCGAGGGCTGCGTCTTCAAAGAGGGGCTCTTGAATCCATTCACATAAGGCTTTGATGGCCTCTGATAGTTGAGCCGCAAACTCGCTGTCGTGGGCGCTTTGCCGCACCGACGTCTCGTTTAGACTTTGAAGTATTTTGACAACTGGCATGTTTCTAAACCGCTTGAGGAACTGTATATGCCAGTTCTTGAGTGTCTTGAGTGGAAGAGCTATGGATGGGAGAAGATTTCGGGCGTTTTTCTGTACCAGAATATCGAATCCGGATCTGACGGAGGCTCGGATAGCGAAGAAGCCTATATGAACACCTGAGGGTGCCTCGTCGGGCCTGGTTGCGTATGTCGACATGGATCGAAGTTTCGTCTCAAACTCGGTACTTTGAATCTGCATGCCCGACTTGATGATATTACTGACCTGATGAAGCTCGGCGAAACGATAACCAGCCGACATAAAACGGTTAGCGTCCTGATCAGACTCAACACAACGAGCCAACAACAACAAAAAGCCGCGTCCAAAGACCTGCTGCCGATCGTTGAGCCCCTTCTCTATATCAATGTCCTCGTGACCGATTTCCATTCCCCAAGAGAGACTTAGACGAGAGCTCATGCGAGACTAGGGTCGTGGCCACTAGCCAACTGGGCCTGTAGGGAGAATCTCATCCCACAAGACACCTACCGAGGTCAAATCCTCATGGAAGCGGTCTGCAAGTTCGGCTGCGGCAAGACAGAAAAGTTCCCTCAAAATGATGTCGTAACGCTCAATCATCTCTCCATACTCGTTAACGAGATGAATACCACATCGTCCGTCTTTGTGAGTGCTGGAATGCGGCAACTGTAACACGTGCTGCCTCATACCGCCGACAAGGCTCGAGATAGTACTCCAGTTTCTTGATGCCAGGAACATCCATTGGAAGATTGGGTGTCTGGTACTAAAGCCGTCTTTGGTATTCTGGTAAAGTGAGCCGAGGGCCATCCAGGACGGTCAGGGTATATATATCTACCTTTTCTAAAACTGAATCAGTAATAACGGTACCGGGAATTAATCCATCGGGGTCAACGAGAATCCTTCCGCTCTTGTCAAAGATGGCTGTTCCCAATGTAACTTTCTGTGCTCGAAAGGCCGACTTTCTCAAGTTCCTTATGCGAATAATAACTGATATAGTAATGATAAAGCAGGCACCGAGAGACTAGTCCGGATCAGCCATGCTGTTCATATTGTCAACTGAATATGTTTACTGACCAAACAGATCGCCGCAATAACAGTTGCAGCTTTAGGTGGCTCATTGCCTTCGAACTCGACACCTTTAAAACGATAACGAGTTCCAGCGGCGGCACACCAGTGCATCCCTGATACGGCACTTGCAAGGATCGCAGCCGAGATAGCTCGCCTCCGCCACGAGTTTGTCCACATAGCCCTAAAAACAAATAACATAAAGAGGGCAACGTTACTGGCAACAACGGCGATGATGGCGGACCCGGCGACGTAAGCGGGCTGATATACACAGGCGTAGTTTTTAATAGATGTGTTTCCGATATAGTGCATACCGCAGATAGAAACGCCGCAGAAGACGCCGCCAGCGATAACTCTCCACCAGGAAAGAGCATTATTGGTGCCAATCGCGAGAAATGCAGACAGCAAGAAGATGATGGGAATGAAGAAGGATAGAGCTGTGAAGCCCTTCGAATAGACCACTTGCATTTCGGGTTCTCCGTCGGCAAGATGGATAGCTCTATTTCCAGTGAAGTGCTAGTTGATAAACCAGGTCGTGAGCTTTCAAGGGCTAAGTGATCCAGATGGATATCATTGTTACTTACCATACACCAGATAGCTACTCCGCCCATGGTGACGGCCGAACTCACGAGTAACAAGCTGAGTTGGTCAGTGCGATGATCTAAAGACATAATATATGGCTTTGAAGACTAAAAAAAACGTAAACATACTGATTGAATAGGCCTCTGAAGCCGGTTCGTCTGCTCACAAGCTCAAGACTTGAGCCTGCGCCGACCAGGCTGACAATGTAGCTAAGGGCCACGAAGACAGCATTGTAGCTCTGGGGCACAATATGATTCTGATACTCACGAAGCAAATTGTAGGATATCATGACGAGACCAAAGTCCACAGACGAGCAACGACAAGTTACTGACACCGGACAAGAGAGTGAGGATCCTTACTTAGCAGAGTGGAGTATAACGCGACGGGGGCAGGGGTTCTTAACTAGCACCTACAAACGAGGCCACGGCCTACAGGGTTTGGAGGCTCGGTAGCATTGCGTCTAATTAAGTATGGTTGCTAGGAGAGTTTGGGTACGCAATGGGATTTAATTAAGATGAGTTAGTCACTTATTACGAAGTCGGAAGCCATTTAGGGCTGTAAGGTGCCCTTCCCGCCGCATAGTTACTCTGTCCACCATCAGACAAGGACTAACCTAAAGAGGGTGAAAATTGCTTGTGGTTCAGGGACCAGATTGGAATTGAGACCAAAACGTCATTTATGATCTCTTTTCTATCTGGTCTTTTAATCTCGGGTTTGCGTCAGAAAGTCTCTCATACGGCCTGGTTGCTGAGCCAAAGACTTGGTGGGATTACTTCATGGTCAGATGCTCCGCCCGAGGGGGTTTACCTATCGCTTGTACTAGATTGTGAATGATATCGTGTTCGGGACTGATAGCATCAGATGCGGACCTCTGAAACGCCAGAGCTTTTGGCGAGTGTGGCCTTGAGCTTATTTTCGCACACCTTAACTTGTTAAATTTGAATGGCTTAAAAAGTCCGCCACCAGGCATGTGAAACGGCCCAGACATAAGCTGATAAATCTACCGTCTCTGTAACGGCTTGGAATAGTCTTCTCCATCAAATTCTTCGTTGGCATAATTTACATATGAGTTTATCCGCCAGCCTTACTGGGTGAAATTGGCAGATCTTATTGGGCAAGCGTCTGAAGCGAGTTCCTTACTACACGTATTACCTCTTGTTTCCCTTTCTCGTATGCTGCCAGATCCATGTTGCTATTCTATTCTACGGCCGGATAATACAGGCTCTCTTGACAGCTACAAAAGATATTGACAGCAACGCTTATATCAGCAGCCATGTGAAATCATGTTGCTCGCAGGAACAAAGCGTTGGCAGGGTTCAATGGCGCTTGCTGGGATCAATTGCTGACCACTTGGGCGTATGAAAATTTCCGTTTGTGTCCGTGTCAGATTGTCCACTCCTCGATTCCTCGTATATTTCAAAACACACGGAAACTAGTCCGTGCGTGCATTCGTCTGCCTAGGATCATACGTAGTCAGTCCTCTTCTGTGTGCGGGTAGAGGTCCAAGCAAGCACAAAAGCACGGCCGCTAGTTAGATTAGAGTCTGAACTCACAACTTCCCCACACCACAATTTCGTCATCGTGATTATTGAACTGGTTTTATCAGAGGGTCAAGAGGAATCCAATTACAATATGATCAATTTCTCTTGATGTTCCCAAGTCGTTCTCTACAGATTAATAATGATCGTTTGTTCAGGAGACACAGAATTGGTGGAAATGCTTCCATTGAAAATGTCATCGTAGCGTGCGCAAAGGTCGAAATTGGGTCGGTAATGTCGTACGGGGATTTTGAGAGTCAATGAGGAATCAGGCCGAGAAGCGAACACATGCACAAATCAGAAAATGAGCTGGTGGGCATAGGCCGTCATTGGCATAGTAATCCCTTTCTTCGCGCTAGGTTTTCTGCCAGGTATCAACTATTGTAGTTGTCCTAGGAGACGTAAAATTCTTTAGTAGAGGTTAAATTATTACTGCACTGCTGGGTGACCTAGTCGATGTCTTTGATAGTGATAGTGGTGGTTTGGGATTCTGGAAAAGATGGTTTAGGCTTGTAAGATCCAGAGTATCCCTTTGAGGGGTACAGCCCTTCAGCGGGGTCGCGACCGGGGCCAAGGACCAATCAAAATCAATAAAACTGACAGTACTTCTCCCAGCAGTTTTGATTGCTACAAAAAACTACCTCACAGACTTGGCAGCCATACCAGGTCTGCCTACCCGAGCCTCCTCGGTGTCGGCTTTGTGTGTTACCTGTTACCGGCTGCAAAATAAAGCTATTTTCAACCTTCCTCTTTTTAAAGGGTCGGGGCTGCCCCTGTCTGAAGCCTTTGCAAGCGAGGCAATCTGAGAATATCCCTCTATCGACATGATTGATATCTCTTTGCAGGTGATTTTGCCGTGACTG
>JAEKIX010000061.1:0-67305 GCA_018886245.1 Fusarium brachygibbosum | reverse complement strand
AAAATACTTTTTTATAAAGCTAGCTATACTATTATATAGAATTATTTTATTAAAATTTAAGCTATTTTATTTAATATACTAAAATAGTATAGGGTATGCTGTTTTTTAGTGTACAGTATAGTGATCGGGCCGCTTGGTCGGTCGGGCCGCTTGTGAAGTACGTTAGCTTATTTTTCCTTTTATTATTTATATTACTATATATTAATTTCTATTATAATATTAATAAGAGTATTTAAGTTATTTAGCTTAAATTAGATATTAATTAAGGTATCTTTTACTTTATCTTTTAATCCTAAATAAACTTAAGCTATATAAGCGGCTTTATTTCAATCTAATTTAGCTATTTAGTAATAATATTTAGCTAAATATAATATTATTAATCCTTTTTATTAGAGTTATTAAATTTTAATTTTAGCTTTTTATTTTTTATCTATCAGTCTAAAGGTATAAATAAGCTCTTCTTTAAAGTTTTTATACTTATTATAGGCTTATTTAGTTATTTTTTATTATATATAGTATAGGTTATTAATAAAGTCCTATTTAATAGGTTCTATAAGTCTTTTAACTTTATCTTTAAGAAGACTTATAGTATATTAGACCTTAAATTTATTATTATTAAATTAAATAGAGTAATACAGCTAATAGCTATATAGGCTAGTTAGGAATCCCTAGAGTTTATTAATATCTCTATTAAGAGGATTAAATTATTATAGCTTAAGGATTTCTTTTAAATCCTTACTTATTATTACTAGTGCTATAGTATATTTAATATACTCTTTATAGAGCTATTAGCTAGTTTTAGCTTACTTACTGAGTCCTTTAGTAATTCTAATAAGTTTAACTACTCTATTATTAAAGGTATTAATTTCCTTTTTAGCTATAGTGCTATTATATTATAATTCCTTAATTAGGTCTTTATAAGATTTACTAAATTTAAGAAATTCCCTCTTAAGCTTTTTAATTTTCTCTTTATATTTAAATAGATAGACTGAAATTGCTTTCTTAAAGTCTTTATTATTAATATTTATAAGTATATTAAGTTCCTCCTAAAGAGTCTATTAAGTCTTAAGGGGTAAGTTTAGCTACTACTAGCTAGAGGTAGAAAGTCAGCTAGAGGTAATTAGTACTATTATATAAGTATTACTTAGCATTATGCAATACAGTCTAAATAAGAGCTATTAATATATAATAGTTATAATTCCTAAGGGATAAATTAGTCTATATTAAGTTTATATTAGTAGATATATAGGGTATAATGCTAAGCAGTATAAAGTATTATATCTCTTAATAGTAAATAGAGTAAGTTAGGTATATTTAAGTAAAGATATTATATTAATAGCTAGTAAGCTAAAATCTAACTATATTAATAGGTTTATATATATACTTAGGGTCTATTTTAAGGATTATAGTAATAGTTATAATCTAAAAGTTAGGATTACAGTTTTAATTATAAGTGTAGTTATAAGATTATACTGTAAAGTGTAAGCTGTAAGACTACTCTTTAGTAATTAGTTTGAAAATTGTAGGGTATATATAATATAACCGCTAGGGTCGTAACACTAGCTGTATATTGCAATATCGTATTCTTAAATATATAGCAACCTCTCAGGCTATAGAGACAACTATATAAACCTAGCGAATGAGAAGGCAGTATATAGAGAGAAGAATGTAGGGATAAATTCTACTGTATCGTTTAGATTTTATAAGTTTAAAGCTGTTATAGTAATTATTATAGTGACTTAATCCTTAATAGTAAGGTCTAAATATTAATTATATTTCAATTAATAATGAGACTATTTAGTAGTATAATAAATCCCCTTATAGCACTTTATAAAAAAGATGCATTACATTCTAAGGTAAACTCCTATTCTAATTAGCACTACTACTCCTATATATAGAATAATATCAAATTAACTCTACACCCTAGCAATAAATTAACCCTATTAAGTTTAAAGTGGGTCTATAAAATTAACTCTACTAGAGTTAATTTTAAACTGTAGTACTAGGATTAGGGTTAAGTAATAGAAATAAAGAGAAAAGCAGTCTTATTATTATCCTCTATTAGTTAAAGTCCCTTTTCCTCTGCATTGCGCTAACCCCAAGTGTAGAGTTAGGGTTATTTCTAGCCAATCAAGTACTCAGCTTCGATCAAAACGATATAGACTAAATTTTACTAGCCTGCAACCCCATTTTAGTAGGCAATCTGACTAAAATCGCCTCTTAATAATTCCTAGGGTTGAAATTCATAAGTAAATTTAAACGCCTAGTATGCTAAATAATAGTAACCGAGTAAATTTATTAAAAGAATGCTTCTAAACTGTTGAACCGAAGCTTCTATGTGTCAAAAAGACAGCATATAAGTAAGCAAGGCTAATCACATAAACGAGCCTCAGAAGAAGGGAAGGCTGAGTCACATGACAAAAGGAAGCTCAAATAGACTCAGGGCTAATTGCATCACCCAAAAGAGGGGAAGCAGTCAGACAGATCAAGCATCTCAATCAATTCAATCACAATTACACAACCCATCGGGTTTAACATAAACTATAGTCTTAAATAAGTTCTATCTCATGACAACCTTCCTCCTTCCAAGCCTCACCAAACATAACTCCATGAACATAACAGTCTCCAAGAATCTTCCACTGCTCCCCGACCTTGCGCAGTACATAAGGGGTTTTACCGCCTTCGAGGAGCGCAATATAGTCCTCTACTTTGCTAGGCTCGGGAACTATCGCGAGGTATCCACTCTTTGTCCTCGCCATCCGCTGGTCGACTGCCCACCGTAAATGGAAAAGACCTGTGAGCCATGACATATGGTTGTCCATATCCATCCTGCGATCATATGCCTTTCCAATCATCCAGTAATACCAACGTGGACTTCTATTTTGAAGGCCAAGCTTCTTCAGTGTCGCATCTGTCTTTGAATCATCGAGCAAGAATTTCATGCACGTGCGAGCTTGGCTAAGGAAACCTTTCCGATCAATGTTAACAGAGATTTGGTCTTTGCAGATTGTCGTCAGAAAAGCGTCCTCTTGCGTTTCCTCTGACCCTTTTTGGAGGTCTTCACAGCCAAAAGCAAGCTCCTTCCAGCCCTTCAACGTGCTCCAGAGCTCTCCGAGCCCAATGACTATCTCCAAGTCATTTCTCATCAGTCTCAGTTTTTTTTGCAAAATCCTTCAATCGGTTTGCCAGGCCCTGGGTGCGGATATCGCATGTTGCCTCCCAAAACGCTCAATTTGTCTAGTATTAAGCCTTTGAGGACCAATGTCCTATCCTGGTTCCGAAGTCGCGGTGAACTCGTAGTTCGCCCTGATGCTTGGAACTGCGGATACGAAATGTCCGGGCCGGCCGCCAGCGAAAGAAACTCAACCATTATTTCACATGCCATTGGCCTAAATGTCGGAAACGTTTTATTGTCTTTTTCCAAAATATTAGAAAAGTCGTCACCCCAGTCAGGAACCCACGAAGGAAGACCATCCATCGCGTTGCTAAGGCAAGTTGGTCTTCGCAAGGCTCGGAAAAGGTCCAAGGTACCACTCCCGCGTAGAATGGCAAAAGCCGCACGTATATAACAAATTGTCGTCGAGACTTCGTAGTCTGGTTCGATACCATATGTTGACTCAGCCAAAGGCAAGAGTCCGTATATTTTGTCCCTTTTGTCTGTGGCCGCCAACCATCTGTAACTGATGAGTAGGTTACCGAGCTCTCTGGGCCCTCCCAAGGCTTCGTCCCTCGGTCGACCGGTAAGCAGACGTGAACAAGCAATAGCAGTGGCTGCTTCTAGGTGGAAGTCCGAGTCTTCGTTCACAAGGTTATGATTCTCCTGTCGGAAGTATGCCATGAAGGCCATTCTCAATGCGGCGTTGAACGCACTCCACGGAGCTGACAGATTGCCGCACATGAAAACAGCTTCCTGGGACAGGTTCAGCTCCTGGATAGTCCACACTCTTGTCCACCATACTCGTCGCATTACGGAAGTGATTCCTTTCATGACCTGGAGAGAAAGAACAGGTGGCTGCGCGACTTTATGTTCGCAAGGGCTTCCAAATTCCTTCAATCCGTCGGTTGCAAAATTCCAGGCGTTTGACCTAGGAAAGTTCATATCCATAAAAAGCTTCATCCGGCGGTTTGCCTTCACCCTTTGAAATTCTGGATACTCCTCTACGAGTTCGAACACATGGTTGACGCCATCGGAGTCTGGGTTTGACCCTAACCAAACAACCACTTTGGTGGCTTTACTGTAAATCTTTCCCATTAGGAGGACCTGAGACTTGCGTTCCTCGAGATCAGCTTGGTTGATGCAAATAGCATCAATCCAGAGTAACCGGTCGGAATTGTCATTTCGTAGGTGCGCCATCGCAAGGAAAAGATTCTCGGTGGTTTTAAAACATTCACCATTGCAGCTGATTTCGCGACGCTGATCGTTACCACCCCAACAATAGGATAAAGCTTCATACGGCGGCAGGTGCTCGCCCAGTTCGAAAACGTCTAAGCGGCATTTGATCGGATCGTTTATATTCTTTGCCTGGAAAAGCTTAAGTAGCCTGATGCATGGCTGCTTGGGATCGCCTCCAATTTCAGTGTAGAAAGACATGGTGGTTCTGTGAACATCAGACTTAACACGATGGGTATTACACTTATAGCACTTGGCCCAGGCGCTACTTACGATTGCAGGCAGATGTGACGCCGGGTATCTGTGATCGAACGAGTCTATCACCCGTTGTGACAGACTTTGATATGCGATGGTGTCTTTTTCTGCTACTCTCCTTTGATCTATACAAAGGCATTAAAAAAAGACATAAAAGAAAACTTAAAGAATCAGGCCGGGACTGCGACACTATACATGTTTTTGGCTTGAGGCCACATTTTTCCGACGGTGCCACAAGGATATCGATATGGGTGACATCGTCAGCAAGCTAAAATACGTGGCGTTGGTGATATAAACCTGAATGCACGGTGTCCTATAAGTCCATGTAGTTCTCTCCTCGATCCCGCCCGTCGTCTAATGGGAAGTCTCACCGTCCCAGCCTGGTTTAAGCAGCATGGCTCAGGGACATCAATGGGTGTTTGTAGATAAGCTCCTCCCATCATAATGTGGCCAGTAGCGCAGGCACCGCCGTTCATACCCGGAGAGCCTGACTCGGGCAAGTAGTCGGGTAGGTGACGAGCCGCCAGTAATTGCAACTGGACGTTCGCGTTGATTCGGATTTAGACATGGCAGACGTAAAGGCGAAATCGACCATATTTCAGGGGCCGACACCTCCCGGTGGCGTGGTAGAGGCAAGACTAGGACGATCTTCGCAGCCATTGCGGTAGAGCTTACGTGAGGTCCAGCGCTTCTGCGGCAATTTCTGTCCAAGATCGACCTCTGGAGTGCCAGCTTAGTTTGTACTAGTAATAATCTTGCCTAGTCTATCTCTGAGACAACGCGGCGCAATGTGTATTGTGGCTTGCAGACGATATACCTAGTAAGCATGAGCTCCCTCTGGGGAGGACTCATCTGCTGATGACGTGGTCCTGGAAAGGCATTGTAGATTATTTTTCAGGGCCCGAGGCTGTGATATGGATTCTCTTTCTATTTTGCCTTGGGCTACAAGCGCCAGTTGGCCTGCACGGGCTGCAGTGACGTGTGAATGGAAATCTTGCGGATATTACGGCGTTTCGTGGGCGATTATCCTTGAGCTGTGGGAAACCTTCCGCCAAGTCACCGCAGGGGGTGCAGCCAATTAAAAAGCACGGTACCTAATCCCCTTATTTTAGCCAATGACAGAAGTACCAGCAATCTCTCGAGTTACAAATTGCTATATCACACTGCTCATATCCCCATATCGATTGACGCCGTCTTTTATTATAGTTGACTGGCGTCACGGGCCTCCTCTCGACTGCCCTAAAGCTGGTATCAACATACGAGTTGAGAGCCCCCGCCGGTATATCCATAGGTACCGATTGGGAAGCTATTGATTAGCCCGAACGAATTTCTATAGGGATGTAGGCGGAATGAATTATTGAACTCAATGAATGAAATTTTATCCGCTCGAGAGGACTAACCTCATAGGGCTAGTAGGTACGCCAAGCTATCTACGATCCCTCCGCATTGATCCGGTCTACACAAAGAAAGCCCCACTTCTCTTCTTAAGTTTTTTCCGTTCTAGCCTCGCTTCAACTAGCGATTGGAAGTGGAAGGCAGTCCACCGTTTTTCTATTTTCTTTGGCAGATTTTATTGTGTGATCGCGGACACCTGTTGCAATCAAAACCCTACTTGATAGAATTGTCCACCATAGCCATCCACAACGCCAAGAACCATCAGGCTGCAATGACGGAATGACGTCCCCTTCCAGGCTTGGATGTCACAGGGGGGTCAATAGATCAATAATTAACGCTCAGACCTCCTTCGAACGGACAACATTTGACGAGCTGCCCCTGCAAACTTACACCTAGCCACCTCAGCTCGATAAAGGCAATGTGCAATACGGCTGGTAAAGTGCATGACTGCTTTAGCGTTGTCGCCGGTTCATATTTCAAGCAGCAAAGCTTTAATGGCATTTAGGCAATATGGGTTAAAAACCTGCCGCATCTTGCCGATTTCATCCACCTTATCAGCTGCTGTATACGAAGTAACTCGTCAATATTTATCGTATAAGGCGAGAGAGAAAGCTCAGTCACAGCCAACACCTATAATGCAGCAGGAAGTTTTCTTCTTTAAGGGTGAATCGGCAATACAGATCATCTGGTCAAGACTCAGCGATCTCCGTGGAGCGGGCTGGTGTGCCTAACGACGACAATGCTGACATGGTGGGCAGATAAGCCTGACACCTCACAACCGGGGAACGCATGACAGCCAATGATTGCCCATTTATGCCCCTATTTTCAGATTGTTCGCCTGCATTTGTTAGTTTATGACAAGTGCCATTTCTATGCCCGTTGGCTCTATGCATTAGCTACGTGGTCGGCTGCCCGCTATTAAGCCCCTGTGTACGGAGTAGCATGTATCGAAGCCTGCCTTGCTTACTCTATGGAAAGAGCTGTTGTGGTTGCAGCCGGTTAAGCAAGCCGTTTTTAAGCCTTTAATAGGGTTTGCGTCAAAACGGAAAATGTCAATAGACTGAGGTTATTTTCTCTTTCCCCTAAGAGCTTTAGAAACTTCCCAAACTGGTCGGTAATGCAAAGGGTTTTAGGCCAGCTAGCTCTATTGCACTATATAGTACCTCTCTTTACCTCTATCTTTTTATCTCTTTCTATCCCTTTTTATTTTTACTTTTTATAGCTGCTTTTCTATTTTCTTTTATTATTTTTTATGTTTCCCTCTCTTAGAAGAATCTTATTTCCTATTAAACTTTCTTTTTCTACTGCTGGCTGTTCCTTCTTACTAATTACCTTTACCTCTTTTAATGAAATCTTCTTTCACTTGACTCTTTCCTTACCCTTGTCAACGCTATATCGCTTGCCCCACTCAGTATGCAGCTGCCGGTACTTCCCCCAGCCCCGCAGGGGTCTCCGCCTTCAATAAAAGAGGCTTTCTACCCTACCCCAATCTCGCCCTATGGCCTGACGAATCACAGCCTTAGATATCGACAAGGGTTTCCTGTTACTGAAAATGGGACGGACGATAGGGATGTAGGGGCCTAACTAGATCGAGTTGGAATCCCTCTAGAAGGTCCCCTTAGGCCTCTTTTCTCCCTCTATCTCTATTTCCTAGCTTTTCTAGCTTTTCTAGCTTTTCTAGCGTACCGTTATAGTCTTTGATGTCTTTGAGCACTTGGCCTTTTAGCGGGTCAACATATCGGAAGTGTGACTCAATGCCGGCGCCGGGTCGGATAGCTGCTTGACAGAGCCGGCAGATAAGTATCTGATACTCCAGATTAAGCTGTACGATATCGTCCATTGCTGCTTAATGTCTCCTCTTTAATTATGGTTATAGAAAGCAAAGAGAGAAGCAGTCTTGTTGTTTTTCTATTGATTGAAATCCCCTTTCTTATGCGTCGCGCTAACCCCAAGCTGACGCTAGCTCAACCCAAGTGTAGGGCTGGTGTTATTCTCAGCCAATCAGCTACTCGGCTTTAACCAAAGCGATTTGGACCAAATTTCCACACTCTACAACCCCTTTTTGGTGGCCGATTTGACCCAAATCGCCTCTTAATAGTACCTAGGTTCAGTGCCATGGTGGTCTGGTGAGTAACCGCTGAGTATAGATATCAATAGTCGTTGGCTAGCTAGGATATTTGGTGCGATATATGCTGATGAACCAGAGTCCGGATTTGACGCGCTGCTGTTAAAGTGTTGTCTTGCATCAAGATTCTCCCACAACTTTTCATCTATCACCCAGACGCTACCCATTTTTCTTATTAGTTGATCTAGTCGGCCATCAAGTTCTAAAGCAGGCGTTATTCATAGCCTTTCAATCCGGTCACCGACCAACCATCCTCCAATCCTGCTGCTTGACCTTACAGCAGCCGAGTACGATGACAATCACCACCACTGCCATCGGCATGTCCCCACGTTCTGCTCTTACAGGGAGCACCGGCTAGCGATCTTTCCACTACCAACAGCGCCCCTCTGCTCCATGATATCGTTACGCCACCATCTACGACGACCTCACTTGTGGAGCTCCGCCGAGCCTGGACTTTGTTGGCCCAACCTCCTGTCATCCCAGGTTTGCCTCACAACAAATCATGGTATTTTAGTGCTCGGTAAAACTCTCCAACAACCCGTGAACCCTGTCATTTCACTAATATTTACCAAGCTCCATTACACAGGCACTCTATAGTCTTCAACAAGGGACTCGCTTCCTCAATCAAAAACCGAACGCCTCCCACTATCCAACGGCCACTGTATAGCATCCAGGATAAGCAACAATAAGGACCACTGGTACACGAATGTCTTCTCACCGAGAACGTCTCCTTCCGCGAAAAGTATCAACAGTCCTGCCATTGTTGGTGGCGCTCTTCCCTCAAGACCGCCATGAGAAGACGCGTGACAAGCATGCATCGCTCCCACGAGCCTCAGTTCAACTCCTTCGACGTTCTGGGTGTCAAGGCTACTGCCGAAGAAAATTGACCACATAGCCTTCTACCCTTTACACATATTCGATACCGGAAGGCTGAGGATAGCCCTTCTGGTCATCAACAGATCAACGGATAAATATAATTAATTACCTTATACCAAGTAGCGATTATATTCGAGCCAAGATGGACTGTGACATATTTCATCGCAGCCATAACGCCAAGTGTCTCCCGTTCTTTTGCACCATGAATGCCAGCGGGGCGTTTTACGACGGTGAGGTTAAGAACGCGATGGCTCTTGATGAAAGTGAACGTCTCCAGAAGAAGGAAGGTTATACCAGCCTCTATCGTGACGCCATCAAACAGCCATTCCTGGAGTGAGCCGAGACTCGCCTCCAAGGGACGGATATCAACCTCAGCAATACGTACTAGTCACCGACCTAAGCGTAATTCAAGATAACTTTTCGTCGACATTCAACTCGAACTCCTTCTGCTTTCCAGAGGCACCGATACCAGACGTCAGTGCGGCCCGGCACACAATTCCCAGTAGCTGGCTCCAGTCAATAGTCTGTTACATTCCACCAGACGCGCAGCACGTTGGCAATCGCACGAGAGAAGAGAACTTCGACGAAGGAGGTCACCAGTTCAGGACAAGAGACCATCACTACCACGGATCCCCCTTCAAAACATGTATAACACGTAATGCTACCCGATGGCAACCCAGCCGATTTCTCCAATTTCTTCGATACATCGGATTGTCGCACAAGCTAAATCGCTCCCAAGCGCTTCTACGCCTCTGGAGAGGCACTGCCGCAGAAGGCCAAGATCGCATAGGCAATGGAAATCTTCAGCCGGAGCGCAGATCTATGGGCGACATGTAGTTGTCGCATGCAGTGAGCTCACCGGATCCCCCATTCATCTACATCCGCACCTACCGAGGCCGAGCCTCAGCGATATCGCCCGCCTTGATAACGGCTCCAATGTCTAGGCTCGCTACATACAAGCGCTCGCCTCTGTATTCATGCAGCTGGCGGGAAGCAATGACAGTGCGCGAACCAAGCAAGTTTGAGACCTGGCCTTGTCAGACGGCGAGACGATTGGGATCAAAAAGATTCATGAGGAACACAACCGAAGAGACCGAAGATGTCACTGCAACTGTCGAAGTCACAAGGCCAGAGACAACTAGCACTTTTTTACATCCCATTGGTTGGAATTCTTCCTCTTCAATCAGCTTAAATTCATCTTCTTCAATTCGCGTTTCATAGTTACTCCATCTCCAAAAGAATCCTTGCCCTAGAGCACAGTGCTATTGCTTGTGCTTGCTCATCTGCAGAACCCCATCTTCTTGATAAACGAACGAGCAATTGAATCTACGAATCGACCGACCGAGGTAGTACGTCTAACCAGACCCTGCATCACGTTGTAGACCCTTGAGCCTAGAGAGAAACGGCGTGGTACTCGGAACCGTCTCCCTCAAATATTGCGTTGATGATTAGCAAGCTCAGGGCCGATCGTTGGACCAACAGCCTGGCGTCTTGGTTTCCAATCTTGCCAATTTACCCTTGGTTTTCTCGCGCTACAACTCTCGTATGCTGAACTCTCCACTTGACTTTTTCCGTGAAAATGGAAAGAACTCAGCTACAGCTCCCTTCACCTCCAAGAATTTCCGAGACTTTTAGATCTTCCCAAATCTGCCCATGACCTGCACATGACACGAACGTAGGGACGTGAGCTCAAGGACAGAAAAAGGATCCATCTCCAGTGACCTACGGACTGGGGAGAAAATGGGTTGCACCCGTCTGTAGCATCAGCGCAGGATTGGGCGAAAGTGATCCCGCTCGAGGTGGTCGGACCATGGACGTATGTTCGCGGCGGAGGGAGCATAAGACGTGGAGCGCCTGCTCTCAGTATGGGCGCAGACCGGATGGCCGACGAGGTCTGTGAGTGGGGAGGCTTGGATGAGATCGGGTCGATATAAAGTTTCTACATGGAGGAGCGGCCAAATGAAACAGCTGCTCAGGGACTGGAGAGCGGATGTCAATACCTACACCTAAGTGGCTACTCAGCGACGAAGACACTCCCGACATCTTCATTCAACCACCCACAGAAACGCGGCAAGCCAGTTTCAATAGACCAGAACCATATCTCCCTACAGCGATTCGAGACAGGTGTTCCGTATTCCAGCTCCTGATGATCAGGGCCGGGAGTACAACGCAATGTGGGACTCTGCACCACCGAAACCAAAACACTACCAGAGACACATTGTATTGTGAGAGAACGCTGCAGCTGCTGTAGGCTCTGTGGAACGAGAGCGTAGGCTCAAAGAAGATCATTAAGCATTGGTGATGCTCACGATGCCGGCAGCAGAGGCGGCACACAGCATCGTGTTGTCAGAGAGGAGGCAAACCTCTGGTCAATCCCTGACACAAAGATGCTCAGATAACGAACCGGCAAAGTATCTCCGTTTGATTATTTTATTCGTTGCCGGGTGTTGCTTTGTGGCAAAGTAAATTAATTGCAGCGACGTGAGGCTTGCGTTCCTTCTCTTACCTGTCAAGAGCGACAATATTGGAAGGAAGGGTCTTGGCGAGACATCACCCTCTTGCCGAGGGACTCTTCATTTTCGTCATTTCCCCTTCTTTCTTCAGCTCTCGCATCCCGAACAATCTTTCCTTTACATCAGAATCATCCTCGCCAGTATACCTCGTGTCATATCGCTTTCCTCAGACCGCACCTGTGACTCAAACTCGCCCAACTCTCTTCTTATTTCGCTATTCGTGTGGTCGATGAACCGATGCGAAAGCAAGAGTTAGATGATCAAGAGAGCTGCTTCTTAACATTACCGCGGCGTTCCTGTCAGATGGTAGGTTCATCTTCAGTTTTCAAGTCTTTTTCTGACTCGCCTCAGGTACCCAATGTCTGCCCTCGTTTCCGCCCAACTCTTACTGCCCACCGAGATCGACCATGACGATGCAGCCACCCCAGAGCGGTGTCACCTTTTGAAAGGTCCTGCTACCTTTGCTCTCCACGCGACCGACACCAGTTCCCTGAGGCCCCTCCTGTGCGCTGTGAGTAAAGTTCATCACCAAATCGCTGTCCGGCTCGTGGCTTTCCATCCCATTTAGCCATCTACCCAGTAACCACAGAACGTCATGCAGGGACGTGAATAACAGTTGGTTTCTCTAGGCCCTTCGCCAAACTTGTGCTCACTCGTCTGGACCAGCAATGGATGTTATGCTATGTCAATCGGGGATATTCAGACAACCAGGCAAAGTCTTAACGGCGAAGAGGGGCTGGAGTCACCCGCTCTGGGGTGGTTCTAAGGCTACTCCAAAGGCCGCCGCCGGAACTGCCCAAGCGGTTACTCAGAGAGTAACACGCCAGTCAACTTCGAGGCAGCTGTACCAGCAGAGCCTAGACCTGTAAGGTATTTCCGCGACCGATTGAGACTTCGACAACCTTCGCCGGTATCCTCCGGTCCTGGAGGCGGTATGCAGGCCAACATCGCCCAGACAGAGCAGAGAAAGACTTCTGCCTAATCCTTAGCAACTCGTGATGGCTCTCCCCTGATAATGAAGGGGTAGCTTTATAGAAGATACCGTTATATAACCCAGCGAGGTCTATGACTTCTAAGCATTAACGCACGCTATCAGCGAAGCACAGCCCCTTATAATAGAGGGCGTTCCAGATTGTAAATACCCCCTTTTGAAGTTGCCAGTTGGTATGCTTACTATTACTATTAGATATCGATATGGTGTTGTATTAACTACCTTATATAAGCCAAGCTGATACTTAAGACGGCTGCTATAGAAGTAAATAGTGCCTACATTCTAGGTGAACTGGGCCCAGACCACATTAATGAGAGTCTTTCTTTAGGAATATATAAGAGAAACAGATTGATATTAACCTATATAGTTATTGTTAATATCGGTAAGCTAGTAGACTCAGCATATAATAGGAGCATACTATCGATAGGGCACTTCGGTATTGATGATTAGCTACTTATTAATACTAGCTCTATATGCTCTAGCTATAGGGAAGCCTCAGGGCGATTAAGGAGTGGAGAGATCAGCTAGCAACCTATTAGGTCATTCCTAAATATACTGCGTTCGATAGGTGACCGACTGTCGTGGCCTCCACGTTTGGACAGAATCGGGCTAGTGAGAGACTAGTAAGGCAAAGGTCTAGCTCTCAGAAAGGTGAACAACCGTCGACCGCCTCCTCCTTCTGCTGGGCGCCTGGTGTCCTACCTCTGCAATCACCGGCGTGCTCCTCACCCAAGGAACAACCTCGAGGCGGTAGGTCGATCACTATGGAAAAGGTCAAATGCATGACATCACGTCTCCTGGACACGAGATCTTCAACCTCAATGACATTATCAACCGATTCAATCACCTCAATGTTGCTGTTCGCACTGGCTTTATCCTTGTCCACCATAGAATGACCTCACGATTTCAATGCACCTTGAGATCGGACCTTCGTCCTCTGGAGCTTCGACAGTTGACGTCAATCCTCAAAGGATATGGCCTTCAGCGCCTCACTTCCACCGAACTAAATGAGGTACCATAACGAGAATCCGACTTGGAGACGAGCTCAAGGGAGAAAGGGAAGCCCTCTTGTATATGGGCTTCCGAAACCAACTATGGGTTTAACCTATCAGCCATAAGGGATCGTGGAAGAGGTAGTAGCACAAACAAAGACGTTGGTAAGAAGACAATAAATTAATTCGATGCTCGTCCTCGCAGCCTTCCTGGGCGGTTAACTCAAAGAAGCATGATGGATCGTCGTGATGACACGTGTGCCCTGGGCTGCAGTACAAATAACAGGCGAGGTCTTCAGGCCGAAGACCGAATCCATTTCTTGAATCGAGACAAGCCAGGTGACAACGATACTAAAGAGAATCAGGGTCGTTCGACTTGGTCACATATACCCAACGTCACTCCCATCCTTTCGTTGCCAAGAAATGCGAACTCAAAGTGAATCAGGTCTTTTGTATTACGTTCTCTGCAGCTGTCGAGAATGGATTAACACAACCAAATGTTAAAACATAGCCGGGCTCCACGTCACGAGGAACGATGCTATGGGAACTGCTTCGAGTTCCTGTAAAGTGAAGGTCCTTGCAGGAAACCGATGTACATGTACACTCCAGGTGTCATGCTACTAGACCTGCTGTAGTTCAAGACTAATAAAGCCGCCAAACGACAGACCCTCGGTGTAGTGTAAGTCGAAATGCTGATTCTGGTCAACCTGGGTTGGGCGTGATCAATATGTCGTGCAGCCAGAGGGGAATTAACGTCAATAAGCAACTCCATACAGGCGCTGAGTACCACGGGCACGCGAGGCATCTGCGAGAGAACCTCATGCAACGCTAGAAGCATGTGAGCTCTCCTCTGTCTACAGTCGCTCCCTTATTGCCGAATTTTCAGAGCATGGGGACCTTGTGCAGTCTTTTTCTTGCATCTTCTGCCATTTGGGAGCTTTCCCCCTTGATACTAAGCCCCGGAGGCCGTTGCACTGCCAAACTAATCGAGGCATCGATTTAATGTTGGGCCAGGAGTCGGACACAGAGACCCGTGTACCTTGAGCTGTCGTCGTAGATTCCGGGACTTGTCTGTTGATCTATAATCCTCGTACACCTTGCATCTCGCGTCGATCGCCGAGACCGAGCTGAGCATGGTGCACATCATCATTTCCCCCTCGTGTTGGGAAGCGCAGAAGACATTGGCATCACTTCCATATCGATCACCAAACAAGGTCGTTATAGGAAACGCTTTCTATAGTATGGTATCTGTTGCAAGGAAACGAGACGGGTTCCTCTCCGGAAGCATTGGGCCATGGACGTGTCGTTATGTATCGTGATCAAAGACTTCTCAATCTTGCGACAGGCAGACTTCTTTATGGTCGGACTTTTTACCGAGGTTCCGCGTGATAGGCATCCACGATGGAAAGGCACTCGGCTGTCTGTCTGCAACGACGGTGCTGACTTAGGGACTTGTTGGTATTCCAGACTTCAGTTGATACGGCATTGCCCATGAAAATGCCTTGACTCAGGAACGCCGGGCAAAAAGCATTGTATTAGACATTGCGTGCATCGATGAAGTTCAATTCAATGCGGACAGTTCGGCTGGCGGGATGCAGGCAGTCTGTCGGTTCGATCATATCTTTAGGTGGCGAAGCAAACCTGACAGAATGGACTCAGTCTTTGCAACTGGAATGCTTAGCAATTGCGATCCGTCCAGTAGGTTGCTCTTTTATAGTAGATTTAACTGGGTTTCCGCTTGGAAATTCGTAGTTATCGCTCGGTCGATCGCCGATATCATCAAGCTGGTGGCATGGGACTGGATCAGGATGTCAGTATTTCTGCAACGAGAGTCGTAATTAACCTCAATACTTACATAGTCATGAACCTGCCCTTTTCTTTTGCGCCGCAGATATAAAACTTACTTTGTTTATAACGGGAGCCAAGGAGCTATCAGCGCTGAAGTAGAAGCCCAGCGGGCTTGTGAAAAGCTGAACCTCAGCAGCAGTAGAACACGAGACCAATTCATGAAATAGGTATCAGCTGCCCAAATCAACTATGGTAGCCTTCGAAGATGAGGTCGTGCGGATAGCCGTATGGCGGTGAGAATACACTTGTCTTCATCGTGAAGCACGAGGTTGCAAACGGCGCCACAAGACGCGAGCTGACCAGTTCGAAGCTGGAATACGTGGGATATCTGCATCGGCAGCCGTGAATAGAACGCTTTTCTGAGGATCACGATCATGAGAAGTGCTCTCTAGCATCACAACCAAATAAGAGAAAGTCCTGGGAGTTCTTGCCATGAGCGGTCGCTGAGCAGTAAGGCTCTACAAGTGTAGGGTATGAGATATTGAGAGCTGCGGTCGTTCAGTTGACTAAGGTGGCCTGCGATCGAATGTTGGCTCGAAGGTTGTGGTCGCGGCTCGGAGGCGAACTTTGGGCGAATCAGTCAGAGCGAAAGATCTCGGGCATTGATACAGACGGCAGTGAGATATGGTGTGTCGTGGCAACAAGCAATCTAAAGTCAAGTCAAAGCATGGGGGAGGTCCCTCAAGAACACTGTAATACTTCTTCTGGTTGGTATCAATACTGAAAATGGTCATAAAGATGACCTTGCGAGTCGTGGTGAATAACCGTGGACAGAAACTAAAGAACATCGTTGATGAGACTTATATTATACTTCAGTTGGATTAGAACTGTCAAGGCAATGGAACGGATGTTTCTGTTGCTGGCTTTGGACTCGGACTTGTACAGTTCACAACGTCATCGCCATCGTTTCGGGTATAGGTCTTCAGATTATCGACTGTGTCGACATGACCTGTATCGTCATTGCCGTTATCGTCGCTGTCGTTGCTGTCGTCGCTTTTGTGGTTGTCGCTGTTGTTGACCGTCTTGGTGTAGCCAAGGTCATCAGTCTTCTCATTGGGCGCATCACCAGCTGTTTCCCGTCGTGCAGCCTCCGGGGGAGTCTGTTGAAACATGAGCGAAGAGCCAAGAGCTTGAATAGCGTTTCGCAGTCGTTCAAGAGCCTGTTCTGCTTCTTGTGGCGTCAACTTGGTTGTAACTCCGGAGGCGCCTCGATAGAGACTACCGGGCGTCCAGAGCGACGAGACCGGTATGCTGCATAAACACGGTAGATGCGTGATATGGTGGAGGGTACTAAGAGTGTGGTCTTTAAATTGGTGTGTTTGAGGGCGAAAGTCAACCGGGGACCACGTCTGCTGATCGGCGTACAATACCTCGTCAAGCTCTGCTGTTCTGTGGGTAACCCTCTTTGTCGTTGCGGGGGAATCACAAGTGTTCGTTGGACAGACTTGGAGGAAAAGAAGGTACCTTGTTGACAGATGAAGAGATATTGTAGGAGATTTGGTCAGTGCAGGTCTAGTTTGAGGGAGCACCGTAGATGGAGATGGTTGTGGAAGGAGTTGGGGGGCACTTGCCTCAGCTTTCAAAGGTCAGGTGACGTTGCGGGGAATGGGCGAATCAGTGTCATCCATGGTAATTATCTGATTGCTCTCCTCTGTTTTTATTCCATAAGGGAGTTGCTTAGTATGGATGTTAAGAAATTGTCCAGTCTACCAAAATTCCAGCAGACCTGACAAATTTCTTACGATATCACAGCATTTGGGCAATGTCTTGTATCGATTGCTGTAAGTACCAGCTGTTGATATCGGCAGCGCTATTGAAAGTCCTGATGATTATCGGCATCATGCCGACCTGATAGATGACGCGCGAGTGCAACAAACGCATCGACATGATCAGCTAGTGCGACCCGTATACAAGGTCTTCCAGACCATCCACCCTAAGACAAGAAGATAGTCGAAAGATCGTCCGCATCTGTTTAATGATCGACTTCACCTTAGTTACAAACAATCTTGTGATATGGTCGTTATCGAACTCTACCCCATCTCTAGCCATCGACAGTCAGGTCTCATGTCCCAAGGGCTGTTCGAGACTTTATAAGTAAACACGCCTTCACACCATTTGCATCCCATCTAGCCACAACTGATAGTTCGCGGTTTCCTCCATAACAACAATACCTCAGCTTAGGAACAGGAAACCGATATGCGGAAGCGCAGGCATTATACCTGCTAGTCAGGCCACGACCTAACTGGACGCCTCTCTAAGCCCAATTCTCCTCGCAGATTCCACTCCTCGTACTATACGCCAGTAGTTCTGTCAGCACTGTAACTCTTTCGCTAAGAAAGAAGTCAATATCTATTACATAGGGAATCGATATGATAATAACTCCAAGGCCAATGAGGGTTCACGGAGTTCAGTTGACTCTCAGGACCCATTAACGGCAAGAACCCTCACTTGAACTCGCGTGAAAGTCAGGTGTTGTCGCCTCGACAATCAGCAGTCAGAGGCCATAGCATGAATATGGGGCAGAATAGTTTTACATCAGTCGGACTATATGGCTCATCGTCCAGCTTTCTACTACTAAACTCCAACCGCACTGGCACTGGCAAACAGCCGTCTGTCACACAGAACAACGCTAGTAATTCTCACCACGGCAACGCCCTTTCTCCTTTAATAATAAGCATCTAATAACAATCTTGTCTTTGTCTTTATATTTCCATCTCTACGTATTCACCCATACCGACTCAAACATTCGCCATGCCTCCCAGATCCAGCGTGGAGAGGCCTGTCTGGCCCAACAAAGACACCAGCCCCAGCCTTTCCGAGCCTTCATTTCCAACATCAAACGACATGGGCGATACCGAACGACTCCTGCATCCTGAGTCTACCATGACGCGCCACGACACTGCTTACCTGGATCCAATCGAGGTCAAAGCCGAACAACAACAAGGTTCCAGTCCTCCAACGCCAAACCAAGACCAAACTCCAGACTCTACCCACAACGAAACCAACAGTCCTTCCGAGCCATACCTCGACCCTGCCTTGGTCTTTTTCGCCAGCCTCATCCCCGGCTCAATGATCGTTCGCAACACCAACCTTCTAGTCGCCAGACCTCCCTTCGCCAATCAAGATCCCAACATGGTCACCCTTCAATTTATCCAAGGCAGGATTGGCGAGACGATCATCGAAATCAATGCAGTTGCCGCACACTGCCAAAACCTTATGGAACTACGTCAGACATGCCAAATCGCCTTACGCGCCGGAAATGGGGACTCAGATGAGGACAAGGCCTTGATGCAGAGTCAAGAGAATGTTTTGAAGGAGAAGCTAATCAAGGGAAAGAAGCACCTCTACTTCCTGCGATACTCTTTTCGAGCCTGGACAGAACTTATGGATACAGTGGAACCTCTTATGGAAGATGAGGAGTAAGTCAGGGTGGATGTCGGCGTCGGAATAACGAGTGATGGAAGCTGGGATTGGAGATTCTGTCCAAGCACACCGATACCATGTACAAGATCCATAGATGGGAGTGATGTCTAAAAGTATTGAGAAGTGAGATAGATATTTGACCCATAAGGTAACACGAGGTGCTTGTGTAGATGTTTTGATCTATCCAATGGGCTAGGATAGTGAATTGTTTGCTACCGTTTCAGTGGATGTTGTGTGATCATTTGAGGGACCAAAGACTCACTGGGCTTCCGTTGGGCTCTTCCTCAGTAATGAACTGGGGAAGTTCTGTGACCATCTCTCCTGAGGGTCGTGTCACCGCCCTGTCTGTTTCACCTGTCTCTGTCAGTCTCAGCTACCATGATGGTGCTACAGCGGGTTTTCGTGCCGATTCTTTTCGAAATGTGACGTTCTTCATGATCGTTCTTCTGGTCATCGTCGTCCTTCCACTGAAGTGTCACCGAGATCTTTGAGAATACGGAGCCCATATGGCTTCTTTAAAGCGTATTTTAATCGAATGACGGACTCGAAATTGGGTGATTTGCAGGATCAGATTGGTGTCGGTCGTGTCGGTATGGCTGATGCTGACCATGTTGTGGTTTTAAGGAGAATCTATTGACACTCCTTCATGTGAGAAGAGAAAACAAAGTGGCCAAGGATGGAGACGTGTTGTGTTGTTGGGAAAGCGCGTGTGAGTGATAAGTCTTGTCGACATGCTCTTACGTCATTTGCAATCGCCGGACAGATTCGGCGTTGGCCGGGTCTCCACATCTCCGGACAACTGCGGGACTGACCGGTGCTTCACTTCATTCCCAAACTCGAACCGCCGCCAAGTAACATCGCACCTTCTAATTGACCGGTTCCACGATCACGCAAAACACTGGCTTACCTCATTTAATCTGGTTGTTACGCACACGAGCACCTTTGCTACCCACTCTGGCAACTAGGCACTTGTCTCTATGCAGTTTACTCGGCACAGCAAAGAGACGAGCAGGCGTGCCATCCATTGTACGGGAGGTTATTTTAGCCGACGAGGTGCGACAGTGTAAATATAAAGGCCCAGGAACGTGTCACGTGATTGATCGTGACGCACCTACCTATGTTGTGGTGACCTGTTCGTAAAGGAAGGTAACTACTTAACCTCTACTCCTCCCTCCATCTTCACTCCTTCATCCTCCACCTTTCATTCCAGAACATCCGACTTCACTACTTTTTGGCGGCCGATTTGTTTTTTGAACGCGCATATCATCTTACCACTCTTCAACCTTGATTTATCTTCTCGCAATGGTACGTCGATCAACCCGCACTTGGAACTGTACTAATAGTGTCTACTAGGACCACGTCGACCAGCCCTCGTCCGAGATACCAGCCGACAATCATGAGCCACCACCTCCTCGACCTCATATACGATATCCGGATCTCTCTAAGTTTTGGGACCGATGGCACGAGAGTCCAGTAGCGTTGCTGGCCACACAGCCAGCACCCGTCATCTCTTCAAGTCGGCCAGCAAGCGAGTGGTCTTCAAGTCCGCCACCGCCCATGACTCCTCCAATCCAGTCCGATACACAATCCGACATCGAAACTACACGCACTCCAATTCCCCGCGGCGCATACAAATACATCAGAACCCTGAATGTAACGGTTAAAGGTCTCTGCGATAGACTTGCCTCCTATCGAGACTAGTTTCCCCGAGAAGATTACGACACGCTCATTGATGAACTCGAAACAAAGGAACGTCAAATTCAACGCATCAAGGCAGAACTTGACTCCATGGACAGTTATGGAGAGGAAGAGACCTGCGAGAAGATGTTCAAACGAGCGGGATTGTACAACTTGCATGGGCATATCTACCAGAGGACCAAGGACCTACGGGAAGCAATTAAATTGGAAACGGAGTACCTTGCCCTCGAGGAAACCCTCCAAGAGTCTTCAAATGTCCTCCGTAGTAGATAAGCTATGAGTCATGGTGGTATGTCATATGTGTTACTGGAGAGGAACGGCATTTTGACTCGACAAGAGAGCAGATCATACAGCTGGTTGGTATGTTTTTATCCAGATACCAGACCCGTATTTTACTGAACCGTGTTTAGTTAACTTATTGACATCTTGAGGGTCTTATTAGTCGACTGTCCGTCCCAGTTCACCAAGGTGCTCGTTCGAGATTGTTAAGACCAGACGCAAGGATGCTGTCCATTCCACCTTCGCCTGGGGTGCTCCGTTGCTAATTATCCCAGTTTATAAAGACCAAGGAGCTACCATCAACCTTGTCTCGATCTGGATCTTCTGGCCTTGGTCTTGTCTACCAAACTGTATCTATCCCAAGATCCAGATCAATAGCAAGGCTGCCTTGAACGGCGTCTTTATCTATCCAACAAATAACTATTTCGTTGAACAGGAAGACCATTCATTCGGTTGCGAGTTCATGAGTCGCTTATCGTCGACACCGATGCCTTGTTTTTATTCATCGAGGTCTTTTGGTCAGCGCATGTTGTTGAGAAGCATCATCGGCGCATCCGATATCCATTTGTGCCATTCAGCAAGACCAAACACACATCTACCCTCAGTTTCATCTCCATCTTGGGCCGCCGACTTTTCTGTGAGTAGTTGAGCGAGGCCAACTAAAAGTCGGCCAGAAACCCTATCCCTATCCGCACCGCCTAATAGCCATCCATTCAAGTTCGCCAAGACCAACAGACAGAATACTATTAGCTTCACCCAGAAACTATAGACCCTTGTCCACCATGACGCCAAAAGGCAAAGGTCCTGTCTCTCTTGCTCCGGGTGCCTGCTTAGTATGGGACTACCTTTTACGCCTTGAGTCACTAGATCTGTTCGTTTGCCCGTGCTCAGTCGCCTCTCAGGCCATGGGGGTGACGAGTGAGTCAGATCATCCATTGTCTTTAGCGTCGTTCGTTCGGCTGTTTTGTTTTCTCTGGCCTTCGGAATGAGCTGCAGTCTATTGAGAGGAATTCAGGGTGAGATTTGGTGAAACATTGGATTGAGGATCAAGTGAAGGAAGCTGTCTAAATTACAGCTGGTTGAGACAAGGTGAAGAACAAGACTTTTACCAGAGCCGGATGGCTAATTGACGGCGGTAGAGGTGTTGGGTGAAAGGCTACGGTAGAATGCCTCGAGCGAGTGATGGGAATAAAACTTCGTGATCGAGGTGCTTGAGGTGCAACAGCAATAGGAGCTCGTGGGGGAATCTGGCTAGGAGGTAGGCGAAGCTGCAGATGGCGCTCCGATAGTCGCACTTGGGGTGGCTGCTGGGCAACCGCTGTGTCGCTGTGCGATGGTGGTTTTGGTGTTACCGATGCGTACGGTATTTCTCATGTAGGGGAGATAGTATTGCGTTGTTGCTGTTGCGAAGAGCTCATGGGCGTGGTGAAGCCATCAAAAAAGAGTGTGTTGAAGTCGCACAAGGTTGTGTTGGGAAACGAAACAAAACATGCTTGTTGTTAGGTGGATGCTCAAGATGTTGGAGTTGGTCATACCAAGACCCTCATGTAACGAGCAGTCTAGGGCGACGAAGTATATTCATCAACCTCGGTCAGCTAACTAAGAAGACAACTCTCCGCAATCAGGAACTCCTCAATCTTCAGATGGAGTCCCCGATCCCCTTTGCTTGATCCACTAATTGTAGGCTTTCGGGGCGATGCTCTTCACCTTACTCTTTGCTTCCCAGGTGACATCGCTTCGGTCCTCGGAGAATCCGACCCATTGGCATAGCAATAACACGCCACGTACTCTTGCCCGAGAGTCAAGAATCATGTAGACATGGTACTCCCTCAGATATGTCGCCTGGTCGCGACCTCCGAGTTTCTCCCAAAATGCAAAGACCATATCCGAATCCTTGTCTTGTACAAACTCTTCCTCTTCCCAGTAGACCCTACCGCCACTGCATTCGATCTCGAGATCAACTACACCACGTGCCTTTGTTGATAATCTCCAATCCCGGATAGAGACGAGAATGATAGTGTCGCTCTTTGCTATGGAAGAGACGCTCCCTTCAACGTCCGACGCGGGAGGCTGTCGACTAGGGGACTCGTCGGTGGTGCCAGGTGCAAGAGGTGAGATAGATACGTTTTCAGAGGTGAGCTGTTGGGACGCCGACGATAGACCTAAAGTGCCGGGTCGTTTTAATCAAGGTCAAGTACGGAGAGAACAGCAACTCTGACTCACGGTGGACAAATTCCTTCTTGACGCGCCCAGGTGAAGCCACGTTGAATGAGCGATTGGCCATGATGAATAAGATGGTGCAGCCGAGGCTGCTGTGTCGCAGTAGAGATGTCTTGGTGACGGCGATAACAGAGCCTCTGAGGCGAGGTGGTGTTTTTGGAGAGAGAAGGTGAAATAAGCGAAATCTGTGATGATGAGAGAAGCTGTGCAGAATGTATCTGGAGGAAAGGGTTTGCATAGCATGGCCGCGCTAATGTGTGGCTCAGGTCTTGACCGTGAGCAGCTCAACAGCAGTGCATGACACTGACAAGAGAAGAGGTTTAGCAGCAGATCATGGATGCGTCGTCTTGTTTCTTCCCAGAGCCATCTACTGCAGACGGCAGAAGTGCATTTTCGAACACCTTTTCAGCCAGCCTACTTGCGCAGATGGACAATCCCCAATGACGCCTAGCAATGTGGACGATCCCAGGCCTTCCCAGCTGCAAAGAGCCCAGGCGTTTTTCTTCTCGCGACTAAATGTCTTTAGCGTGGGCGAGAAGTTCCCTCTTCCGCACAAGATACCTCATCTGCCATCTGCTGGGGAGTTTACGAGGGGTGACCTTACGGTTGATAAAAGGAGTTTATAGTCACTTAGATGGGCCTTCCAGCCTAAAACACTTTGTAAGAGCCATCCACTCTGTTAGACATCTTCACCAAGATTTTAGTCTCATAGACATGAGTTTATAAAGACTAAACTGATACAAGAATCCACCCTAAAATGATTCTAACATCATCTCTCAGCCCCAATCGCTTAGTGATTCGACCATGATTCTGAGCCCTCCGCCTTTGGCCGTTCAGACGCTTGTACGCCTTTTGTTTCGACGTGGCTACCTCAAGCCTGCCCTGATGATTAGGCGTGTTTAAGAATGCAGTTTAGAGACTAGAGGTTCTACATACTGTCACAAGTGCTCATACACTTACGATAATCTCCTTTATGTCTTCGTTACTGAGATCATCTTGCAGGTTCATCCCATCCAGCGCCGCAATTATCACTTCTGGAGTAACGTGAGATGCCTGTCCAACCTGTCGTAAAAGAGACGGATTTCAAGGCCGTCGCAGCTTTCCAGACACAGTTGAATAAGCATCCAAGTGCTGTGATTCAGGTTACAGCGGGCGAGAAGGGGCCAGAAGTTGCACGACTCGCTGATCAGTTCGTTGTGCTATAGCGGTGCTTCTGGTGTCAGACGTATATCATCATTGGTAGCAAACGCTGGGCCATTTGAATAGCGTTTCAAGAGCTATGAAAAGATCACTTAATAAAGGGAATGCCAACCGTGTTCTTAAAAAGAGGCCCCCCATTTCTATTGTTCTTTACATTTACATATGTTTAGTGTCTCAGTGTTTGACACAAACGGATGCCCAGGCCCGCTTCTATGCACGAAGCCATTGTCAGCGCGCATCAGCCTCCCGTAAAAGGAGGTAGGCTATCTTAATGACTTCTTTTCCTTCTAATAAAGAGACAACCTCTTTTCATTTCATGAGCTTTTCAACGCTGTGGCCTTCGACTGACCAGCACACTCTAACGCTGAAATACGACAATACAAACTGTCACCAACATCGTCATGATGGTTGGCTGGCATGCAACTGAAACGCTCTGCTAGAGCATAGGAGACTCTAAATGCCGCTACTGCAGTCCTGGGCTTGGCTCCCAGTATCACCTCTGACCGTCCCGCCTCGTTGTATCCCACTATCAGTCACTGTGCTCATACCCGTGAGACCCTCACGAAAGGCAAGTGGCTTTATGTCGATTGTATTTGTGGCCCGTGCACCTGTATCTAAGAGAGGAGCTGATAAGATTAGATAGGCAAAATAAGTTTTGCGTCCCACTTCTCCTCTCCGACGCACCTAGCCAGCCTTTTTATATTCAATCAATCATTTCAATCAAAACAACATTAACATCCGCTGTCCCCTTTCAACGCGTGCACTTAAACGATAGTCCGCCTGACACTTGAATTATAGAGGGTTCGTCACCGAAACGACTCTCACCCTCACTCTCAGGTCTCACTGAAAAATCTACGTTTTACTACCTTATCACTAGCTAAAAGGTTTTGGAATTATTCAAGGCTCATTCAGTTACCCTATAGAGGCATCGCTACTACACACAATTGAGCCGAACCTCAGATAAGCTCAGGCTGAGATTCTTATCTTATCTTATCCGGAATCTGCGATCCTTGTTCCCGTACCACATCACATCGTAATAACGATTGGTTGGTTGAATAGTACCAATGCTGAGTAATAAGTTCAGACGACTCCCACTAGTGAGATAAGATACCTACTGATTGGACAGAATATTGCTTGTTGGATCTGTCTGATTATGATGACGTACAGTAAGTACGTTCCCAAGTACAGCCCCCAAGGAACCTGAACGTAAATTGGTATTAAACCACATGAGGCTGAAGGATCTACCACAGGTACCTTCCGCTAAATATTCAGTGAGAGTGGCACTGGTCAATTGCAAGTGGTGATGTGAATTCTTGTTACGGTAGGGGGGGAAAGCTAGGTAGGTTCAATAGTATTATTGTACTAAAGCTTGTCAGAGGGAAAAACTCTCCTGACTAGTAATTGCTAATATTATCGTATGTCGTGGCTGAGTCGGGCCCGTCACGTGCTCGTGTGGCGCCTGTGGCTACCCGGCAGTACGGTTGAGGTGTAACAATTCTTCGCAGTAAACGACTTCCCCCTAATCATCCGAGGTAAGAGCTTGTTCATCAATCTACTCAACACCATCTAGAGCAAATTACTATATGCAATCTTTCGATATAGTCAACTAGACTATAAATATAAAATCCAAGAGCCTAGTTGTAACTATTTGTCTTGAGGTTACGATGACCGAAATCAGTGATAATGTAGATGTTCTAGGGTAGTTTCCCTTGGATGTATTAGCAAGCTACTTGAGAACATAACAGTGGGCCTGGAAGAGCCTCCACGCGATTGGTAACAAAAGCCTTCAAAATCGACTGTAGAGACATAAATAACGCCCAGCGTGATTGGCGACAATTAGACATTCTTTCAAGGTTCACAAGAGCTATTGGGATTATGCAGCTTAGTTTGAATTTCCAGGGACAAATAGTGTGTCCTGTACGGTGCTAATAATTCCATGCTCCAATCTTATTTTAAGAATTTACTGATGTTATCTTATCAGCGCTGAACTTAGTTAGCGTAGTTCAACAGATGAAACTTCCCAACTTTATGTTAACGTTGGCAGAAAGAAGGATAATCGATACAAGCTGTAAATTATTACCTTTTGGTAATTCTTTTCTTGCGAAATATTATTTCTTGAGGAACCAGACTATAAGACCATTTTAACAGATAACTATCTCCACGATTAGTGGAATCGAGTTGCAGGTATCTATCCGATGTTAACTATACTTCTGCTAAAGATGACAAACCTCTACCTATTGGCCACTGAGACTTAACCACTACCTGGTACTGCAAATAAGAAGGGTGTTTATAACTCCTAAGGTCTATAAAGATGAAAGCTTTCTGTACTCCCATAAACAAACACATCCTCTGCATGCTTATATATATAGTGCTATCATAACTGGAGCAGCAGCTTCAGGATCCAGTTAACTCTAAGCATCCAGCATTAAAGCCTATCCCATATCACTTTTACCTTCATAACTCCATCAGTCTAATTCCCAAGGCCTTAGAGTATTAAGTCCAGGATCAATAGAATTCAGGGTAAGGGAGGACTGCCATCAGGCTGAACTGAGGCTGAAATATAAGGTATCTTAAGTATAGAGTGCTTTACTTAAGTAAATCTATATTTACTTAAGGAGATAGATATTAACTTAAGTAAGTTAAGACTTACTGAAGTAAGTAGACATATATTAAAATATAACAAGTTAATAAACTAGATCTCAGTCAACTGAGTACATTAAATAGCGGGAGTCTCAATAGGGAGGACCAGTTGTACAGAGAGAATGCTAGGTGACCTCGAACCGAATTCTGAATATATAGAAATTGCAGTCAAACTGAAGTCAGACTGAAGATACACCGAACACAGACTGAACACAGACTGAACATAGACTGAACACAGACTGAAGTTAGGTTTAACCCTTGATCCTCTGCGGATAGTCCCCAATCAAATAATATGCCAGTGACTACAATACTATAGAGGTTCATCTTCGAGCTGAGTCTGTCAATTAGATTCGATAGACCAGGTGCCCGGAAGTCTATTGTCTTACAATCTATAGGTGAAACCATGTACGTCAAGTCTCCCATGCCCCTCCACCGGGTAACAGGGGGTCGTTTCTTACGCATGCTGGAATGCATAACTGTAAGGGCACAGCAACTTTGAATACGTTCGCCCAACCTTCTAATAAGATCATGTCTGAGACTAGCTTGAGACATGGCCTGTTCATAGCCATGTTAGAGGCTTGCTAGGCTTCTACCCTTCAGTCAATCTCCGCCTCGAGCAACGTAGTTACATGCTCGAAATCCTCGCCCGTTGATTTTCCTCTCTTGAGAACAGCTGGGCTTGTTACCAGTCCCGAGTCCCCGATCTTCTGCACATTGGTCTGTCGGGTGTCATGGAACCGCCAGGCCACACGCCCAGGCTGACGGCTGATTTCCTTATCCAGCACGAAAGCCTGGTTGAAGATAGTCATGAGCTGGGCCCCAAGGTCAATCTCCTCTCCGCTCTTTACTAGGTCCCGAAGCGTGTTTATAACTGCCCGAGTATGCTGCAATGACCTGAGCTTGATGTAGCTCTCAGCTTTCTCCGAGTCTATGTTTTCGAGAAACAGGGCCGTTGTGGTAGCCCTCCAAGTCTGAAACTTCCTCTCGGTCTCGGAGTCTGGTGGCAGTACTCGACCTTCCGGGCCAGACCTTCTTCCTACAGTAGTAAATTGAGTCAATATGAGACAGGCCTGCTAGTTGCTGTACTTACGGGGTAGCAACGCTCGCCATACCTGACGGAAGTGCTTCGAGTCCTCCTGGCCTGCCCATTCGAACTTGCAAAAGATTTCTTCTACCATGACTCTCCAGATAAAAGCTTGAACTGCCTTGTGGCAGTTTGCTGGTGATTTGATATAATTATGATGCTCATGTTCCGAAATGGACTTGAGGTGGTTTAAATAATTCGGACGATAGGAGCCCAATCTATGGCGTGATGAGCCCTGAAAGTATTGGATAGAAAGATCGCGGACGATGAGCCGCATGTGGCTGATCTGCCCAGTTAGGTATTCGTCTGTCACCTGGTAGAACCCTTGACTATTGGCTCGAAACCTGTCGAGTTCCTTGCCAGTCTTTACCCAGCGCTTGCGTAGATCCGCTATATCTTCATCTTTCCCATTGAGATCTCTTTTGAGGGCTTGGCACTCTCTTTGGAGTTCTTCAATTCTTTTTTCTTTGTCCTGCAACTTGGCCTTGAGCATTGTTGGAGTGTCTTCCTCGAGTGGCCGGCGTTGATCTCTTTGGTGATTATCGGCATTCATGCTTTCTTGGCGCTGGGTATCGTCGCATATAGATTCCGAGGCAGGGGCTGCTGCACTCAACATTTGTCCGCTAGCCATTGATTCTTTAACAAGAGGTCTAGTGTCAGTGCTAACACGAATGCTTGGAGGTATCTTGAAACCTTACCACCTGGCGCCTCAATGTCAATGTAGCGATAGTCTCTTGTCGTATCCATGGGCATTCTAGTATTTGAAAACTGAGCACCGGTAGATTGAAGCGTGAAGAAGATGTGGTCAAGTCATATGTGGCACTACTGAGTAAACGAGGAAACTCTCTGATGAGATCGAATTCACTGTTGTTCGATATGTTCAGCCGCAAATCGTATGCGCGACATCATTAAATACGGCTCGGAGCTTCCGCTCCCAGGACTGATGTGCCAAGTGTCTAATTGTAACAGATTTCTAGACTAGGCAATGTGCAGTCTGATTTATGCAGGTATATAACAAATTGGAGGCTCAGAGAATGCCACATCACCCAGTATATGTGACCGAATGAGATTTAATTGACGCATTCTTGCACATTTAGGATGAAAGAACCACAAAGTGGTCAGACTACATGACTGAATACGAAGTGGAGGGTGGGATGACAGAGGCTGAAATGCACAAGAGAACCAGGCAGCCAATTGACGTAACCTAAAGGTTCATCGAGAAATCATATCATGTGTCAGCACCTAGGAGGGCACGAATCAAAGGGCTTATATCTGATGAAGCTCACTCTATTACCATATCGCAGCCTAACTAATAAGCTCAGCTCCGTCAGTTGCTGCCTTCTGGATTACCGATTTTCAGCCCCATTCTCAGACGAGTTCTTTTCAATCACTCCTACCTGGCTCTCATATTGCGCACATTCGCAGCCTGTATGTCAGACAATTTGCACAGGTCGCGATGGTATGATTACTTTTCTTTCCTTCATTGGTCACAGCGTGCATCCAATATCTGCTTGATAAGACATTACTTACATGATTTGAACCTTGTTCTTCCAGGTCTCATAATGCCAATCACTTGATCTGTCACATGAACCCACAAGGTATATAACTGTAGGCACACGTTTGTACCTCCTTGTTTGTAAGTCAAATTCTGTACAAAACCGTTCATGTTATTTGTTTTGGTGCAATTCCTCTCATTAATAAAAAGACTCTGATTTTCTCGCTTGCAATGATGGATCGTGCTCGGTCAAGGGTATCGGAACCAGACAGCGACCACGGTGATAATAACGGCATCCTGGTAATAGGCATCGACTTTGGGACAACGTAAGGAGCGCTTTCCATTACATAATTCCATTTGCTGACAGAGGACAATATCTAGCTATTCTGGCGTAGCCTGGGCTAGCCAGGCTGATTTCGAACACCACCACATCAACCTAATAACCTCCTGGCCAGGGTCAGGTCGTGAAGAAGGCAAAGCTCCGACTGAGGTCTACTATGAAGATGGTAAAGTCAGTTGTGGGTTCGAGATTGAGAATGATACCGATCCTATCAAGTGGTTCAAACTCCTGCTTCTAAAAGAGGAGGATTTGGCTCCTGACCTGCGATCTTCAGAGTTCCTTCTACGTGCTCGCCAAATGATGAGAGAAAATGACAAAACCCCCTTTAAACTCATCTCAGACTATCTTCAGATGCTATGGAAGCATACGCTTGATACCATCACCAAGGATCGTGGGTCAGCAGTCGATGCGCTGCAGTTTCACGTCGTCATCACTGTTCCCGCTATATGGAAGGACTACGCAAGGCAGAAGATGATGGTGGCAGCTAAAAAAGCAGGGATCATGGACCGTCGAACCGCAGGAAAGACACGACTAACCTTTGTTCCTGAGCCGGAGGCTGCAGCGCTGGCAACTCTCTGCGAGCCTGGGAGGCCAATAAAACCCAAAGAAGTCTATCTCATCTGTGATGCAGGTGGCGGCACAGTTGTAAGTGCGCATATGCTATTCCTGTATCTTCCCAGGACCTGATCAATGATTCGCAGGACTTGATTTCTTACAAGGTTAGTACGGTTAACCCGATTCGCTTGGAAGAGGCAGTGGAAGGGACTGGTTAGTTACATCCCTTCTCTTTACGCCTAAAACAAGGCTAAACGTACTTTTCTGGTGCAGGCGGCCTTTGTGGCGGAATATTCATCGACCAGGATTTCGAGGTTATCGTCAAGAATCGACTTGGCCGAAAATGGGACAGGCTGAGTAGAGTGGGCTGTAAAGAGCTGCTGAAGGGAGAGTGGGAACTCTCCATCAAGCCGCAGTTCAAACCAACGGGTTCTAGTAAGGAATACCTGGTGTCCATTCCAGCCGAAGCGTTCGACAAGGGTAAGGGTATCACCGATACAACAAAAGAACCCCATATCAAGCACGGTCGCCTTCATTTGAATGAGTAAGTTGAATGCCCACCAACATAGGTTACAATCTAACTTCAGCTATAGATCCCATATCAAGAAGGCGTTTAATAGAGTCTTTTCTGAAATAGACACGTTAATCGATGCCCAAGTTGGCAAGGCACGAGACATGGGCCGGGCTCTAAGTGTTAGTACTTGACCCATTCACGTGAGCTATAGCCTCTAATCGTGATATCCAGGGCATCATTCTTGTTGGCGGCCTGGGCTCAAGTCCATATCTATATGATCATCTAACGAGGCGCCATAAGCGCGCGGGTATCAAAATCCTACAGTCGACTGGAATAAGACCGTAATTTACCACTATAGCATCTCAGGGAGCCTTTTTGCTAACTCGAGGATCATCAGGCGCACAGCAATCTGTCGAGGAGCTGTATATAAAGGCTTTCAGACCGTAGGCTATGTTGATGACGGAATGCAACTACCCATTGTCGTAACGTCTATTCATTCTAGAGCCAGTTACGGCCAGTCAATCTATGAGGACTTTGTAGAAGGTCTACACAGCGAAGAGGACAAATACTGGAACGAACTACAAGAGAAGTGGGAAGCGAAAGATCAGATTCGGTGGTATTTAACCAAGGTAAGTATACTTTACACCATCTATCAGATCCCAAATGGAATATTGACTCCAGAAAAAGGGTGAGAATGTATCTACCAAAGAGCCGGTCCTTCACAACTTCAACAAGACATTCATAAAGGATGAGTTCAATGGTACCTTTGAGTTAGGTCTTTACCACTGCGAAGAAGACTTCCCCCCACCACGGAAGGGAGACAGTGTGAAGCGGTTTGCGACGATCGAATGCAAGATAGACATGTCGTATTCTGATTTGAAGGAACGTCAGAATTCCAAAGGTCAAAAGTTCGCGAAGCTGCCGTTTCAAGTCCAGATGGTCCCTTCTGGTGCTGCTGTTGGGTTTACTGTTTTTGTCAATGGGCAGAAGGTTGGTTCGTCAAATGTTAATATCAGCTACAGTTAGTTTCAGCACGGTTTGCGACGCAGAAAGGGCGGAAGGAGCTGGAGAGGCTGTTTCGGTGCAGGATATCCAACCATGGAGAGATTGGGTAATTGCATTATATCTTGGTCTAGAGCCCTGGCACCGAATTACAGAGAAGTATCTACGACTTAAGAGTGAGATTCTGCGTCCAAACCGTTAGACAAAGACTCAAGCCTACTGAGGTGTATCGTAAACCTAACATAGTATAAACTGTAAGCGCAAGGGCAGAGGCAAGGCTCAGTAGATAAGTTATCAAAGTGTAAATAGGGACTTACAGAATGGTCTTGTAACCAACAAACTGCCAGAGGTGGGCCAGTCACGAGTAAATCCAAGCTAGATACATGATCGCCTCCGGAAGCCATCCCGTTTCCCTTTTCGTACATGCATCCTCGGGTCATCACCCATAGTCTTAATCGATCATGGGTGGCGACGACCCAGCAAGTAGCCTGACGAAGCTCTTCCAGTAGTGGAGGCACTGAAACCGTCAACCAGCCTCCATAGCCAGTGCTATAAGATTCTGGTCAGAGAAGTATAATATTGCGGGCGATGATGGATCGCAGAAGGTTCTTACTCGTTGAAGCTGTTTGAGTTGCAGATATCGTTTTGGAGGTCTGCTTTTCCTCTCGTCACCGTAGATGCTGTTGAAATCGACCGTCTGACCGAGCAGATGGAACGCAGCCCCGGTCTAAATAGGGCCACAGATGATGTAGTTGATCGTGGGGTTGTTCATCATGACGGATGGTTGTTTTCGGTGATAATGGAAAGAGAAAGAGAAGCTCCCAAGAGAAAGGAAGCCAGCAGACAGGGGATTTTATCCCTTGTTAAAACGGCTTATTCTAGGGTATAGTCAGTTATATTAATCTTTTGTGCCGAGCCCTCGAGCATAAAGATTAACTAAGTAATTTGCGTAAGTATCGGAGTATGATACCTTTTATTGTGGACTTCCCTATGCGAGGTTTGCCTTGAAATATTTCTGGGCATGCGCGAATCGATATCGGGGTCCTTTCTTTCCTTCTTTCTACCGCGATGGAGCTTGACCTCAGCCTTGTGTCACTAGCCAGCGATATTGGAAAAGTAGATTCCTCCCCTGTCGTCAACATATCCGGGCTCGAAGAACTCCGATTCCTTAGCCATTGGTTGAGGTGATAGCTGGTGTCTGGACACGTGTGTTCGTAGCATGCTGGATGGGTTCCTGCTGGGATGACCAGAGCGGGCGAAGGTGTTGTCGTTGCGACTTTCGTCCACGGCTGCTAGCCATCTGTATCATACTAGTCACATTCTTTCCCGCTGACGAAGCCTCTGCCCATGTGTCATCCGTTCTGCTGAGGGCAACGAGCTCGCCTGGCATTGTGGAAGGGATTTATCGCTTTATAAACTTCTTATCGGAAACGGCGGCGGTGGGGTTGGCCCTTGTGGAAGACGCGATGGAATGCTTCGGTGAATATATCGGCAGCTTTGTTTGCCTCGGGCGGGTTGGTCGACCGAGCTCGGCGATGTGAATTTAGGACGTCTGACTTCTGTCTGGGCGTGACTGCATTTTTGGGTTATCTGAAGATGCAGTAGTGACATGCCAGTGACCGGTATGGTTAAGGCCAGTATCCCCTGTGCTTGAGTTTCTGAGGAGTAGAACGCGTAAGGTACATCAAGTCTGTTCCGAGTATTAGCCACGAGATGACCGTTGGTAACATCTGGATCACCGATGTAGTTATAGGAGGTTATACACTCAGTAGGTATTACCGTTCTGTTGACATGGGATCTCGCACGCTTAGTATTCGTTGCCGTTTCATGACTTCCCATCACCGGAACGGCTTCTGACATCTGGCTTTGTCTCCTCTTGGGGCTCTTTCACGGACTTGGAGTCTTGCCCAGGCCAAGAGCCATCACCTTCTGACGTGGTGATCCTGCCACGTTTGGGGCTCGACTCTAAAGAGTATGAAGCAGCTTCAAGCGGCATCTCGTATCGCAAGTTCCGTAGGCATCATCGAGCCCAGAGTCGGCATCTATATCGTCCCCATCTTCTGCACCGGGTGGATCCGGCTCCGGATGTGGAACTGGGGGGTGACGAATACCGCAACTGGAAGTCTGGAAGTTTTCGTGGTGAGACTGATGCGGCTCATCGCATGATGTCGAACTGAATGCTCGTAGCTATGGATAAAGTTCGAAAGAAATGATGCTGAGGGTATTTTAAGTGAGGAAGAGAAGTATTCTCCAGTATGGCACGTATCGCGTGTTGTTGTGGAGGAGAAAGTGATGAGGAACTGCAAATCCATGAACGCGGCGACTAGTTGTCATAAACCTGAATGAACTGAGATTAGGTGTCTAGATAGAGACTAATGCAAATAGTCATTATTCTTCCCTCATTCACTTTGACTAGGTACTATATCTGCAGAGGATACCATCCACAAGGCTGGGACGGGGTCAATAGCAGCGCCATGCTTCATCATATTGATAAGAGAGGTCGACAGATAAGATGGAGGTAAGGCTAATGGCAGTCGTATAGTTTGTTACGGCGAACCCGATAGATGCCTTGGGATTATCCTTGGCGAACAGAAGATCCATCGAATATCCTATGTGGAGATAAGGCTGATGACTATCGGTAGATACGGGTCTTCCAAGGTGTTGATAGAGTCGAGGGCCAACTCACGAAGGCACTGTCGATATTATATAGCTGGTAGTTCTGGGTGGTATCCGTAACATCAACTTAAACATTCTTCCGTCAGTTCCAAGACGGCATCTTTATCCAACATCCGATTCCTTTCACAATTTTGAGGTTTATTCTCGAGACACCACTCACACGCGCCCGCAACCAAAATTCACCATCATGACCAAAATGATCATTTCTGAACCACATCGAACGCGGCGAGGCAGACTCGACATAATTCGGGCATATTGAAGATGAGTGGGGTTCTCAGACGCTGCTCGACTCGAACATGACAAAGACCCCGACTTCGAGTTTGACAAAACGCTTCCCTGAACGCTTCATCTGATTCCTGCCGACAAGATGTCCCATATCGACCCGCTAAACCCGAACACTTGGATCACGACACCCTCGAGTCCCTATCACAACTCCCTCTGGCGCAGGACCAAGAATGCTTCTGGAAAAGCCTGTTATGGACTTCTACAAAGACGTGTCGATCGCGAATCTCGCCGCTTAAGTCGCCGACCTGTACAACTTTGCTGACGAGGCTACTATGAAGAGCGAAGCCATCAGCGAGGACACCAGAAACTAGGAGACATTGCACCTAGCATAGCTATACCCGGCAACCCACGTCACTCGATTCTGTCATGAGCTAGTATCCACTCCTACGAAGATGGCGTTGTCGTTTGGAGCAAGTATCAGCCTGCTGTCCCGCCGAAGCATGTTCTCTGTGGTCTTGAATGAAAGTTATTTTTTGGTATGTAAGTGTTGTCGCCTTGCTTGAAGTAACCGTCTTTCTAATGATTTCTGAGACACGATATCTCGCCGGGAAGAGGAGATCAGCCACCGACGAACTTCGTTCCCCTAAGGAGTCACCCTTACCTCGAACCAACATTGGTCCCATTCTAGGCCCTGTGTCAGCATCACCGACTTGACTTTGGACGAGGAGACCTTTCTGATCGACTTACGAGTCAAATGCCATGATGATGAAGATGTCCCAATGCCAGCTCTCCTCTATGGCTCCCAAGCGAATCTCGGTGGCTTCCTAACAAAACATGACCCTCTTGTGAGGCTAGAGGATGATAGTCCTGACTCTCCGGGCACCGAACTGAAGGACGGAGGCTACGCTAGGAAGGCACGTCCCCAGCCTCCGAGGACCCTCATAAGGCGGACGTTGGCTCTGAAACCCAGGACATCGCCTTCGATCGGGTGAGACGAAGTGGCCTGTTGCCGTTATGTTGCTGCTACGACGATAGAAGAGGCCACACACAAATGGCAATCACTCGCCCAGCACAGACCATCCAAAAGACTACCGCTTTCAAGTGGACAATACGAAGAGGCCTGTGACCGACAGGGCGCTGCTACTCTGACAGAATGAGGTTACGCGTGAATCTGATTTCTCGCCCAACACGCCCCGCCTCTTGCTCTGATATCGCAGGGTTGGAACGATGCAGTCGCCAATTTTTTCCATCCACACTGTTACACCTTTACAGCCAACAATCGCATGGTAATAGATCGTTTCATGACAGCTTGATTGTCGAGGGAGGTGAAAAGAGACGACATCAAGCGCAGAACGACCCCCACACAAAGGACTGTCACCGCATGACCTGTTATCTGTCACATTTTCCATTGTTTCTCGTCCAACATATTGTCTCAACTGATTCCTGGGTTGCGTCTCGTATCTTATCAGATAGCCTCACCCCATTGCGATGACCGACCTGGGATATTGAGACAGAAGACAGTTGTGGCGGCGTTGGGGAATACACTTTCACTGTTTAGAACAATCAGACCACAATGGTTCGATTCCTTTCGGGCCAGGTTCGCGAATGGCAATGTGATATCTGTGATAACATGACGATCTGCAGGTGACGCTAGCTGTGTGTAGAAGCTCTGCGGAGAAAAGCCAAAGCTACCGTGTCCCGACTAATTCCCGCTCAGCTGCTATTGGATCAGCCCTATCGGTGGCTTGTAGGTGGCTAGCTAACTACATGTGACGTAGCAATATTTGAGATAGATAGGGCTGGAAGGTGTTTGAGCTTATCTTGATTTACTTATCGCATGTAATGTGACTACACCTATTACAGTTCGCAAGGGTAATAAATGTCAACTTCCGCACTGATCGGCGGTATTTTACCACAACGGAAGAACAGCGATTGGAGAGATATATGAGCTATACCAATAGGACACCCTCAGAATAGAATTTGCCAAGCTGACCAATTGAGGCTAGTGTACTCCTGTTGACATTTATTATCCTTGTGGCCTGTACAGGTCTAGACTTAAGGGTAGTATTTTGTCCCTGGCTCGGCGTGGAACGATCAAGGAGTTTGTGGGGAAGCTGAGACAGTCAACCTGGAATACTAACCAAAAACAGGCTTCTCCATATATATAATACTGGGTAGGACCTCACAATCACAATAAGCGCCGGAAAGAGATTGTGGGAGCACATCCTCTGTGACTAGGTGATTTGATGAAGTGCCGTATATCAAGAGAGGCATGTTACTTTGTGGCTGGCTGAAACACATATCTCTAAAATCAACATCACTGGGATCATTAGACGTAAACCGACATAGCTTGCAACAATATCGGTTCTCGCGGGCGGCTCGGAGCACCTCCACTACAGTGTTGAATTCCCTAATAGTCACTTCGTATCTAATCGTTTCTCAGCTGGCCACATTGTCAGTTCTCTAGCCGCATCTAGGCAGCATGATTCACTTCGGAAGTTTTCAGCTAGTATCTTCTTCAATAATCATGTCTCAGCTTGCCACATTCTCAGCTTTCTAGCTGAATTTGAGCAGTATGGTTCACATCGGAGTTTCTCGGTTCTAGATAGTTCATTCTTCAATAGTCGCTTTTCAGCTGGCCACATTAACTGGTCCGAATTGAACAGATGATGCAATTCCCTAACGGAAGTGAGGCGCTCTCACTATATTAGCATATCCTAGCGCTTTCTTACCACATTTTCACTACCACGTCTTTAACAGTGCAAGCACATATATAAACTAGCAGGTCGCCTGCATCTGCAACGACCTCGTGTTATCACAACTATCTATTGCAAACATATCCTTCTTTTCTTCAAGAAAGCAACATGAAAATCACAGATTCGTTTTCCTCAGTATGGCTTATGTGCCTTATCATAGGCTTGACTTTCATAAAGCCCACTGCTGCTGGCTGCTGCCCGTGTAATATCTACGGGACTTGTGGAGACACAAGTGGTTGCACGACTTGGGAGTGCTGCAGTAACGCTCCGTGGTAAGCCATCGATCGCATTTACAACCTGTGTGCTGAACAAATTACTGATTTATCTGATAAGCAACATTTTCTGTTGCAACTGCGATGGACCCTGTCGAGGCGGGAAATCGAGTGAGCTGTCTGATGAGAAGACCGCGAACCTCTGCCTGTACGTTGAAATCTTTAGAAGGTGATATAAGCTAACACATGTCGTTGCAGGAGCAGATTTGCAACTGTTGATGAGAACCAGGATGGCATGATCAGCTTCCTAGAGTGGGCACAAAGTCGCGATTCCTTTGCCGACCTGAGCCTGGACGTCTTAGCTGAAAGATGGAACCAATACGACTGGGAAGGCAAGGGATACTTGACCAAGGATGAGGCTATGAACCGACGAATCGCTTCAGCAACGCCTGACTCTTGTAAGTTTCACAAATGCCGCATGTACATCAACGCTAAAGGGGTCTTTAGATATCGAAGATACCACCATGGTTCAGCAGCCGTTCGGTTATCAGCAAAAGATTCAAGAAAATCTCAAACCCAAAGATCTTTTAAAAGGCATATGGACACTTCAAACGTTTTCTGATGAGAAGTGTATCAAGGGCAAGCACCGGACTGAGGGCACGAAGCCAAAAGAGTGTTCAAATATTGCTAGCACACAAGGCGTCATATTCAAAGCCACCGAAGGGTTTCTTCTCTATGTATACGGTCGACAAAATTGCAAGGGAATCCCCAGAATCATTACTACAACCACCGAATGCTACGAGCTTAAGGTAAAGGGACTAAGCTACAAGATCGCAGGCTGAGCTATTTTATACAGAGACGCAGTATAGGTATAGGGTGCTCAGGGTTTCACATCAACTTAAGGCAATTGCCTATGAAAGGCTTGCTTCTTTGTAACTTATATGTATCATGATACCTCCAGAAATGAAGGGTAATCAAGGATTAAGTCTTACTAGCCCTACTGTACCCATTACCCTGCGTATCAGTACAACAGATCAGATGGTTTAATATCAGTAATCTCCGCCTAACTCACCTCTTCTGGATCCCGTTATTGCGCTGTTGTGACAGAACGAGTCCCTGTATAATCCCAACCTGCCACTATTCAATAGATTCAGGTGCAAGTGCTGCAATCTTCTGACTATCAGCAGTCAGGTTGTGAGTCGCCATGCAGGTGTTGAATGTAAGAGGCAGCGACTGGGGTTGCAGGTCGCAAAGCCTGGGGTCACAAGTCATGTGTTGCCAAGCGGCGACAGTGGCGAAGTCCGTATAGCTTGTCTGATTCTTCAACTCAATCTTCCTGCTTACAATAGTGCTACCGTTGACATCCTGCTTTACCTCAGCTCAGTCCCTAGTATTGTGATCAATCTCTAAGAGCTAGCATCTTCAGGGCATCACCACCACCACACTACCATGTCCCCCAACAGCTCCCATCAAACGGAGCTGGTTCTTCGTCCAGGACATCAAAACCAACGAGACAAATACCGAGCTCGCTAAGATCCTCAAACTCAACCTCGAGTACGCAAATCAACGTGCGGACGACCCAGACAACGACGCCCCCGAACTTGCGGATATCATTCCCTACCGAAATCTACTCACCCAGCTCTGTGATCAGATGGATATTCTGCTGGGCCGTCGGGAGCAAGTATCAACCAATCTCGATGTCAACAAAAGCGAAGACTGGAAACCTGCCGTCAAGAGAGCCGTCGGGCTGATTCGCGACGTGCTACCATTCCTCAAAGAGATTGCGGTGGTGCGATTACGGGAAACGCGCGACAAAGCATCCCGAGGGGTACAACATTTGGAGTTGATGGGGAATGAGTGATACATGACATGGCCCGGCCGGGAAGAAGCCCTTTGCTGGTGTGAAGGTCTTGTGAAGGATCCAGCAAGGAACTCGTGTTTGGGGCGTGCTGGCAGAAGAAATGTTGTCTGTGGTGATAAAATACCATTTCATTGACTACTATCTATCCACATAGCTGAGCGTCAATGCATTTTCCGGTCTTATATTGGGAATGTATTTAGCCATGTATATCTGGACGATGACGAAATCGGCGGCCATAGTTGAAATTGAAACAAGATGACTTTTGTAGTTGATAAGTTTGTGAAGTTGTACCTCGAATCAAACATACCTAGGTTGTCAGTGCATGTGATGCAGAATCCAAAGGTGAAGCTACCCGGGACTGGGTAGAGCACGTGACTGGCCACAGTCTAATCTGACCAAGCGACATCGTGTCGAATACAGGCAAGGTGGTTTTGGTTCAGCACGATGACCGCCTAAGAATGGTAGACACTGACCACGGTAAATAAGCACAGTTAGCGAAACAACCAAGTGACACCATCACTTTGTCGCTTATCGCATCACCTTCGCCCACTAGAAACCTCGACCAATTTAAATTTCGTTTGGCTCGGGAATTGAGATGACGACCTGGACATATCGAGTTAGGCCACAACCGCGACCGGTTAGTTTTGTGGCCCGTGCGTCGAAAAGTCACATGTCCACAGCATTTTCGTGGCGTCGTGGCCAATCACAATTGTGGCGTATATTATCTGCGCTAAAACCGGGTAAGCGCCCCGCCCACCAAAATGGAAGGTTGATGTGAACAGTCCCATTTTGACCTGTTCTCATCAACCTTCCGTTTTAACCACGACCTATTTTGAGAACGACTACCAAGCCATTTCCCCACGTGACTCATGCAACCAGACTTGGCGAGAGTGAAATGACTGACAACCAAGTACCGCATTGGCATTGACGAAAGTAGCAATTAAACGAGGCATGTCAACGACGCCATTTCCTATGGGATAAATTGTTATGGGACAAAAAGAATATTCGACATACGGTTGCATGTCCTCTCAAATCTCCCATTGTCAACATCGCGGTTAGAACATTTCTTAGCCAGTCTCGCCGGGCAAGTTAACTCAATTCTTTCATTTTAAGGTATATAAATTCACTACAGTCTCGAATCTGGCCAAGTCTACAACCGAATATACCAATCTATCGTAACTAAACATCGCAAGTATTAATTCATCAGGATAAAGTCAAGCGGAAACTACAGCGATGTGCATATTAAGAGATTTTGCTATGGGCGATATCACAAATTGAAAGGTCAGGCTGTTTGGAAGAGTATCAACCATGAAAAATGACCAGTCATAGTGATGAGAAATATCTTGTGCCGTGGAGCTGTTCCTCCTGCTGGTCCTGCTGGCGCGCTGAAACGAGATTTGAACCACCTGTCATGACTGCAATCTTAGAAGCGCTTGCATCTAGTAAATAGTATAACATTTCCCTTAGAGGACCAGTGAGAGACATCTTCTCCTGGTAGTAATATTGCTGTTATCTCTAACTTGGTCTTCAAGTTGTTATGATCAGTCATATCAGTGTATACCATCTTCCCATCTCGCTGCCAATAGATGAAATCATTTTCAGAAAATTGAGTACTGCAATTGGGGACACCTTGAATTGAAATAAAAACAGTTATTATAATTATTTCTTGTGTCATGGTATATTTTTTTATTTCTCTAAACTCGTCACAAAGAATATCACGCATACCCAAAACGGTAATACACTTGGCTTCACCCTGTTTCCTATAGAGTCTGGTTTAAATCACCACGACATGTCGTTATTTACCAGGTGAAAAGGAATCGCCTGTCGCGTTGTTCAGTAATTACGCGTCGCTCGTTTGAATAATAACGCGTCACGGCGTGATTCACACTCACTACATTTCTGTTCTAACCTCAGCCAGATTTATTTCTACACCATCATCATTTCTTTGCTGCCTTCTCGCGCATTCAACTTCGACCTCGCATCCCCGTTTTCGCTGGCAGTCTTCTTTCTCTTAGCCTCTGTTTACCAGTACCGAGTTTGCCTCTATTGAGGCCATTACTATCTATCTTTTCTTTGCCACTGCTAAGTTTACTCTCTCGTGGTTTCGCGCGTCCCCTTTTGGTCGTCACAATTTGCGTCTCGCCTTCAGCTCTTTGTTTCTTTTCGAGTCTCTCCCATTCTCAGCACCAGACTCACTACCACTACGATTCTTCCACATTGCCTCGATACTGATCTTACTTGCGCTCTCGGTATCTCATTTTTTACTACCGCTAACTCCTTGCAAACTCAACGCTCGCTCTTCTCCGATTCTTCTCACCTACATCACCTATTTCTATCGCCGTTTACTAAGGTACGGGAAACGGCTCATCGTTGTACTGACTTTGGCCCTGAATGATGCGATAGGAAAATCTTGAACGACCTCTGCGTTTCCACCGTTCCGAACACTATGCTTCAACGGTTCATTGACCTCGATTACATTCAGTCCTACCTAAGCCATCAATTTAAATAGGCGACATGGGCAAAAGCTAAAGTCAAGCCAAATGAGTTTTCTCATCATGCCAGACTGCGATAGTGGCTTGCCTGGGGTTGAGTCAACACTACACTACGGAACCGAAATCGATTCTCAACAGCACTACCGCCAGCTTGGCTACATGAGGCAGCCTCGGTGATTCAACCGTATAGCGTACGCCTCGGAGCTAAGACAATCAACTTATCTTCCGGTAAGTCGGACGACTGGCTCCAAAGTGAAGTTATTACCTGTGCACTTGACGCCTTGGACGGATTGGTTGTTGTGACCGAAGGCCAGACTTCAACAGCCACTCCAGGGTAATTCGTACCACTAAGCAATGTCGACCCAGAGTGTCAAACACAACTCCGAGCGGCGTGCCAAGTGCCTCAAAGTCGCCGACCCTGGAGCTAGGTTGGGTGCTAGCTAGTGGCAATTACGTCCCTGAAGGTCAAATCTACCCAAACTCCTCAGTCAGTTGTTGGCTTTCGACCTGCGGGCATCACACCTGTGTTACCACCCAGGCCACCTCTTCGAATACCCAAGCACCCCTCCTCACTGCTGTCGCAGGTGAGTAGGCCAGCAACATACTCCGGATTCTATTGCGTTGCTTATATGGCTCGCGCTTTCTCCGCGCCTGTCATAGGATCAAAGACCGCATACGAAGCCTTATTGATCGATATCCGCCATAGATATAAGACAGAAATACCTACCAGAAAGTCCAGGCAACAAGTGCAACTACAGCGTACTGCTTGTAAGTCATAGACCAAGAGCTTTAAGATCTATCCCTCGGCGAGATTCAGCACATGCACTGTAATATGCTTTATATAATATTTGAGGAGGGGTACTTCTACACTAGCTATAAATGGACGAACTTTGCCTGCGAAATTTAATAATTGGCTAAGTGAGAAGTCTATATATCTAAAAATAGATAAATTATACCTACAGAATACAGTAATTAGCTAAATAAATGCTTTATATATCTACTAGATTCTAATTAGCTATAATACTTAAGGCCGATAATAAAGTCAGTAACTTTAAAGATAAATCTATTATAAATAAGTTAAAAAGACTTAATTATAGAAATATAATTAAAGCAAGTGTTAAGATATTACTGTTTAGTTTAATGTTATACCAGTAGATTTTATCTTATATCTAGTGTCTAGTTTGAGTCCGTTAGAATATAATGGCGAGAAGGTAAATAGTCCTAGAACGAAAAGGATCCTATGCTTTATATATTCATGTTCTCTTCACGCCTTCCACCTTACACCAGCTCTGCAGTAAAGATTCAACTTCAGGTGTTGAGCAATTCCAGCTAGCTTTAATACCCCCGTCTCCACCATATCGTGTGTAAATTATGACATAATCAGTCTTGCTCGAGGGGTCAAGTGTAATAGCCTGTATAATAATAAGTTAATATACTTTAGGCTGATGCCAGAGACTTACAATTATATTTAACCTATCATTCTGGTCTAGTAGTTTCTGGAGTTCAGGGTAGTAGCCCTTAAGGTCAACTGTGCTCTTCAGTCGTTTTAGGCTCATTTCCAACCCAAGTGAGATTGAATAGGCATAAGAGCCTCCATAGCCAAGTGAGATAGTAACAAGTTTGGCTGGAGTTACAATTTGCTCCATTTTCAGTCGCAGGCGAGTTGGCACCTGGCCATTTGGTGTGGTATCCCTTCGGCACACAAAGTAACTTGGTTTAGGACCAAGAACACAAAGCGTTATGTTCTTCCATCCGTTGGACTTGATTTCTGCACCTAGTCCCGGATATATGGCATCCAAGCCGGGACTAGTTTCTGTTATGACTATCAGATTTTATTCCGGTAACGTTCGTCTAAGGATCGAATCTTACCTAAGCATCCATCTGTATAAAGTGCAACCCAGCTTCCGCCCTCCCCGAAACCAAAGGAAGCTAACCATTGCGAGCCTTTTGTCTGTAGGGGGCTGGATGTATTCCTGTATCAATTAACATCTCTCCAGCCGATACCCATGTGTCCTAGCGAACTCCGAGCTCACCTATTGCAATACTTCGGGCCCCGTATGTGAAAGTGGCTTCCACGTAGCGCTACGGAGTAAGAAATACGAATTCCATTTATCTTCATACTCGCCGGTGGTTTCGGTATCTGCCGCTCTGGCTGGACTTGGTCCTTCAGCTTCGACTTCTCCTTCAAGATCCTGGCCTGTTGGTCTCTGAGAACGTCGATCTCTTTCTTGTGAGAGATTTGTTGGTCCTTCAAAAGCTTCTCCAGCGAAGCAATTTGTCGGTCACGCTGAGAGATAAGATTCTCCATAGTCAAACGGAGAGTGCCGATATTCTTCTCTGTCAGTTCAATCATGCGTGTGTACCTGTCGCGCTCTTCCTCCAGAGCTTCTTGAGCCTCACGGTCGCTCTTCTCCAGAGCAGCCTTCATCTTCTGCTCGATATCTCGATACTCGCATGCCCACTTCTCCCTTTCCTTGTTCAGCTCGCTCTGCAGTTCCTGACCGGCTGAGGTCTGACCTAACTGAAGCCCGTCATCAACCAGCTGTTTCTGTAGTTTTGTAGCTACTGTAGTAGTATGTTTGGCCAGTAAATGAATAATATCCATTGCCGAAGTCGCTGTGTTGTTGTGTCGGTGACAAGAACTACCCTTCTGTAACATCCAACCCCAGTATTCCGGTGTATCAATAAGTTGCTTTTCCCGCGTGATGGCTTCGTCTCTTGGAACCTTATCCCACATAGTTGTTGTGAGAATTACTTTCCTGAGTGCATCTTGTCCGCATAATTCTTTAAAGAGAAGTAAGTTTCTTTTAGCCGATCCCTGCATGCGAATATCGGTGATACGATGTAGATATATGATTCCGTGGAGAAGAATATTATTCTTATATGATTCTCCGAGCCATGTGGCAATGGCTTCAAGAACCTCGGTGTCGCTTCTGTTAGTATCATCGAATCCTGGGGTATCGATGAGATAAGCAGTGCGGTCTGGCGATAGATTATATGGGTAGACGTCCACAGTTGATGTGCCTAAATGTCTTAGAGTCCGATGCAGGCCAGAAATTCTACTGATATATCACATTCTACTTACATGCATCTAGAGTGTGACCGATTCTGACCGGTTTCTTAGAACAAAGTGAGATGAATGAGCTCTTGCCCGATCCTGTGACACCCATCACAGCGATAAAAACGTCATTTAGTCTGATTTGTGAGTCAGAGTTTAAAGAATAAAACAGGAACGCTATCTCGGGCACATTTACCTTGGAGCTTGGCCGTCGCGAAACCCTTGCGGCAATGGGCTTTCTAAGTTAGGGGCTGGCATATTGGGAGGCAGTCTCTCAGATTGTAGAAGCCTTCCACCGAGACGAGAATGAGTGATGGCTTGATAATATTTGGGTATATAAAGCTTACAAGCGCCACTCCCTTTCTGGTACCTGGCGCGTCTTGTGTGCTTGGATCAGTGTTATTGTGGATGAAATAACTACAGATAACCTTCCAATATGTGCGTAAAGATTATAAGGAAAGAGGGAATCAATTAGCCCTCCTTTCCATTGCCCTCTTATAACAGAATTGAATTTCCGCTTCCAAACAAGTGGGGTCAGCCATCCTCCGGCCCCAGACGGGGAAATACCTTGACTCCGCCCCATCGCCGCACTGCAGCCTGCTCTGCTGACCTATAGTGGAGTTTAAGCCAAAACTTAAGTTTGGATCAATTTCCAATTAGCATAATGACACATGGCTTCTGATTGTGGTGGTTGATATTTTATCAAACTAAGCCTCACATTTATCGGACTTGACACGTGCTCTATTACCCTTTCTCCAGTTTTTATTTCAAGCCACAAATAAACAGTCCTGCACTATAAGATTCCTCGGTCAATCATTCTAGGCTGATAATTACCCTTACTCCTGCCACTTTATTGTCTTCTTTTCACTTTATGAACTGCTGACAATTTATAGTCCAGTCACCCCAGTGGCAGCCGGACAGAGTTCAGCCATAGGCAAAGGTCCTTTCACCTTGTTGTCCTGCATAAGTATGTATCTTATACCGGAAATTGAAATGGAAAATATAGAACATGCAGCCGAATCCCTAGTTGATCAGGCGCAGCGAGCCCAGGCCTTTCTCGGCTTCACCAAACCAAACTCGGGAGATCTGTTCTTCCTTGTTATGGGGATGACGGGCGCAGGAAAAAGCACTTTCGTCTCTCAGTGCACAGGAAGCTCTGCCACTATTGGCCACGGTCTTTCCGCGTGTAAGTGATACGTTCACCTATGAAACTATTATAGTGATACAGTCTTGCATCGTCTTCATATAGTTGTAGTGATCTGATGGTTTCCACGCAGGCACCGACTCAATTGACGTGTTCCACTTTACACAACGTGGTCAACGAATCCATCTCATTGACACACCAGGCTTCAATGATACGTATCGATCTGATATTGATACACTAGATCTCTTAGCAACTTACCTAGGCGCTTCATATGCAAATGGGGTATCTATTCACGGCATTATTGTTTTGCACCCTATTTCGGATAATCGTTTCTCGGGGTCCAGCATGCATAACCTGAGAATTATCAAGGCAATATGTGGATATGCGTCGTACGCCAATCTTGCCATTGCAACGACCATGTGGCCAGAAGAACCTACCCCTGAAGAAATGACAACCCTTACTGATCGTGAAGCTAAGTTGGTAGACGATAAGTTCTTTGGTGCCTTGGTCGATCAAGGCGCGACTTTGTTTCGCTACGATCACAAGGCAGACTCTGCAAAGCGCATCGTTTCCTACCTCAAGGGGCAGTTAGGGATACAAGCTCCAGAACCTCTCCAGCTGCAACGCGAACTTGTCGACCAGCGAAAAACACTTGGAGAGACTTCGGCAGGGATCGCGGTTAACGTGGATCTTTATAAAGCTCATCAAGCACATGCATTGGAATTGCATAAACTAAAACTGAATTTGAGCAATCAATTGTCCGCGAAGGATGCTGCGCATGCCGCTGACCTTCAGGAACTGAAAGCAGAGATTTTGGAAAAGCTGAAGAAAGATGAAGACGACGCACATAAGCTAAAGAAGACGATGGAAGATATGCAACAAGAAGCCGAGAGATCGTTGCAGAAAAAGATAAAAGATTTGAACAAACAATTTCGCGACCTCCTCAAATACAGAGAGCAAACACTATTAGATATAGAGGAGTCTCTTCGCGAGATATCTAACGATATGGCGCGAAGATCTCAGCAACCAGTCAAAGCCCAACAGGTGTACAAACACCGAGCGGTGGTGGCCAATGCCCAGGCAGAAGTGGATCAGGCTCGCCTTGCGTATCAGAAGTTCCAAGAACGAACTAATCAGGTTATCAATGGATCTATGAATGGAGTTGCTGCAGGTGTAACTACCGCGGTTGCTACTGCAGGTAAGAAAGACTGCCGGCAAACCCATCTATTTCGAGCAATACTAATCTAGTCCGGCTGTCTAGTCTTGACGGGAGCAAGTATTTGTGTACTGATGTAATTAATCAGCAGATACTATTAAATATATTATTGAAGGTTATAATACATCTGCGTTATATATAGAGTATTGCTATTAGATTTCAGATCTGTTTAAATGGTCATCAGGGCTGATGGCCATTACAATAATTGATAGGGTTCCTTCAAGATTGCCTACCCTACAGTCCAGGGGTCGCCATTCCAGTGTGTGTTAACGATATATACGATATTGCCCAGCTAGTAGAAGATTCCGACCTTTCTGGAAAGCCTTTGCAGCCAGAGCCTATAGATGGATAAGCGTGGACTTTGCAGGAGCAATTGCTTTCAGCTTGAGTGCTGGGCTTTACCAAACACGCAATGGAGTGGTATTGTCTTATTGACGACTATTGTATTTCTTAAGAAGAAGAGTATAAAGTCTATAGACCTGCTAGTTACTGGGAACCTTACTGAAAGCTTAAGTGGCACTAGCTGCTGGAAGAGTATTCCCGGCGCGACTTGAGCAACCTTGAAGATAGGGCTATTGCTATAGCTGTTATTGCTTAGACTTTTGTCGGCAGCGCTAGCGATCTTAAGGCTTCTGACTATATTGTAGGGTTGTGGGTGCCAAACCTGCTAGAGGACTTGCTTTAGCTTATACTAAATGTACCAAAGGATTGCTACTGCTTAGCGATGCACTTAACTCGAAATGCGATAATCTTTTACGGCTCTAAGGTCCCTCCTGGTCCTGGACTATGATACGAGAGGCCGTCGGCTACTTAGTCGGGATGTATTTGGAGCCAATAGTGCAAATACTTGATATTCAGACTATTCTCACTGATCCAAACTTTACATTCGGCGCTGTAAAGAGTGGCAGGCTTCGGCTCTGCAGACTTATCTCTCGCAAGACTCAATAAATGTTGCCAAATCAGCTAGACGCTAGCAACTAATGTACCACTTATCAAACAATATCTGCCGATTATCGTAAGACGCCGCCTATGGATGTGTTCCTGTTTGAGCTGGGAGTTGAAGGGAATATGGGCATACATGGCGAGTATAGACACCAGGGGGTTGGCTTAGCCCTCCAAAGCACCGGAGAACCGGATGAGTTCGTTAGAGTTGGAAGATACCGTGAACAGATAGTCAAAAGGTGTAATGGCTCTTGTGCAACTTGTGTGTATAATGGCGATAGGGAGGAAAAAACTATAGATATTGTATAGTCAGGATGCCTAGATGCCTTAGTATACCTCTAAATGGAGTTGATAAGCTTGGTTGGGGCTGGTAGAATTGCAAACTAGGGTTATTTTATCTGCCTAGGCCTAGACGAGCTTAACGTATACTCTGATCAGGCCACCAACCAACTGCACCGACTGATGTTAACGAGCCCACACGTGAACAACCAACAGGCATTTATATCTGCCTAACTAGACTACGTGTTGGTTCTGCCCGCTCAGAATAAACACTTTTACTCCGCTTCTATTCTCAAGACGACGAAAACATATTAAACTCCAACTGAGAAATAGAGCTTGAACCTAGTCTATGAGCATACAAAATGGGCTTTCTCGACATACTTCTCCCATTCCTTCCAAGCGTGCCTTTCTTGCCGCCTTCTACCCCAACCAAGGATAACCAGGCTGAAAAGCCTCAGAAGGGAAATGCGGCTTTTTATCGATTTATTGGCTCATCAACCGAGGTTGGTACTGCCAATAAGAAGAGCACACACGATGAGGCAGAGGCAGAGCGTTGAGTCTCTCCAGAAACAGGCACTGGTTTCAATAAAGTCAGTTGCGTTCTTTAAACTCAATCCAGAAGAGCCTGTAGTGGCTAATGAGAAGAGTAGATAGAAACCAGTATTCGAAACTAAATCATTTCACTCGCAACATGAATTCATATGGCTATTTGTTTTAATCGACTAGAGCTATCCAACGGGGAGCCTTTCATACGAAATGTATATATCGAATAGAATTCCTTCCTTCGCTTAGGGTTAGGGTTGATCTCGCCAATCTCCTACATTTCCTTGCAGACTCATATACTTACTTCTCCAACGTTTCTTCACCTTGCAAGGCTTATCTTGCCCCGAAACGGCTTGGTATTGCCGTGGGCTTTGAACAACAGAAGTAAAAGCTTGATGCGAATAGCTGGCCATATCAAGTATTGCTATGGCACATTTGGATAGATACATCAGTATGTTATGACCAATGCTTCCGCGTCTAATTGTCATTATCCGCGCCGTTCTGCATGCGACAAAGATGCCCAAAACCTATGCCGCCACTTTCTACATGTCCATGGACTTGATCCAAATAACAAGGATATTGACATCAGTTTCCTGCTACTTGCACCATCCTTCTGTGGGGGAAGCATCATTAGTACATTGAATAGTGGGGTATGTTATACTTGGGCATACCCAGAAAACACTGACTTAGCAGCCGCGCATGCAAGAACCGTTGCAGCATCGGATGCCTTGAACACAAGCAGAGCAGCCAGCTTGGCGAATGGCAAGCTCAAACTCCTCGCGTGTGACTAGTTTGCCCGGGATCTCGGGCTCGGGAAGAGCAGCAGCCATGGCAACAGAGGCTGAGAAGAGGGCGAAGGCGACGGACAAGAACTTCATTTTGGTGTTGTGTGAGAGGATAGATGTTATGAAAAGATGGTTTGTGGTCAGAATGGTGAGATAGTTCGTGCAGGATATCTGCTGCCTTTTATGTCAAGAAACTACCTCCAAACCGCTTCCTTCTCGAGTACGACGGTGGTCACCGAGATCCGAGAACCTTCCGAGATGATTGGATAAGTGGTTCACTCCTCGATCCTTCTCGTACCGGGGCCAATAGCAGGTGATGATCATATCAATCAGTGGGACAACATGTCATATAAGCTTACTTTACAGTTACCGCTCGGCAAGTCAAGCAGTCAAGCAGACCTCGGAGATGTTGGATGTAAAGGGTGAGGGATTTAAATTTCTTCCATTGGGGGCGAGTCTTTGAATCCTGCTGGGGCCGGGACCTTGGATTCCCTGTCGCCGGTCGGCTGATGTACCTATTCTAGCAAGTAACACCAGGTTAACATGCCTAAGGCTTGTTATTATATCGGCATATTGGGTCTCCAGAGCTAGTCTGAGTGCTTCGTATAAATCGCCTGTGAAAATATTTCTTTGCTGTGGCCCACAGAAGGAAGAGGCGTATGGCGAACAAGCAGAAATCTGACGACAGTCATGGTCGCTAAAGAAACATCGGGACTCCACTACTGGAGCGGTACTTCGGAAGTCACATGCGAACAATTTTAACTACATTGAATTATTATGATGAGTGGTAATTCCACGTAGAATCACCAGGAGGAAATAGTGATTCAAGGTAGTTCCAGGGTCACATCTGCCTCAACAGCTTAGGCAACTTGGAAGTATTTGAATGAGGGACATCTGACTGACAGTCTTTGTTCCTGAAACACAATGCATCTAATCGTACAAACATCACCTGAGCCCGCAGTAGTACAACCATCACAGCACGAGTTGTAAGATACGCAATATCAGAAGTATTAGTTTCCATTTACTATCATTATGTAGAGACTACATACATTAGCGTTTGGCGCCGTTTGCCATAATCAATTAGGGGACCCCTGCCAAGCTCACCATCAGCCCCAGTGGCGTCCAAACTATTGGGTCAAAGTGCCATGCTAACGTACTAGATTGGCTTCTAGACCCGTCCTCAATCAATATTGTTAGGTTGAGGGGACAAAGCAACGTGGTGTAAATGAGAGAAAAGGAGAAGTAAAGACAAGGTTGCAACTGAATTAAATAGAGGCGTTATTTCTTACCGTTTTCCAATATATTTCGCCACCTTCTCAGTCTTTTTTGCACGAGGATTGTCTAGCGGAGATGTCTCGTCATCTCGTTCGTTCGTTTATCTTGGCCACGGTCCTGAGCCCTCTCGTTAATGCAGGACCATGTCGCCCTTCTTGGATTTCCGCCTCAAGCGTTACTGAGAGTTTGACACAGAGTGCCTCATTGCCGGCAATTACGTCTTCTTCTGTCTTCACCGAGACGGACTTGTACTCTGAGTCTGCCTCCGAGGACACTTCTACCGCGACCTTTTCGACAGATGACGAGCCCGACCACGAGACTGCGACTACCTCTGCTCTCTCGACAGTCGTCATTGTCACTGCCAGCGAGACCGTATCATCGCTTGCTGTCTCGACAGATACATACACGGCCTTTAGTGAGACGGAACCATTAACCGCGACAACCAATGACGATCTCCCGACAACTATGACTGATGCTTCTTCAACTACAGCAGAGGTCAGTTCAACAACTTCGGACATGACCGCACAGACAAGCGCAGCCTGCAACCCCGACATCCTAAGCCCCAGTCCAGTAAATGTCCAGTGCGATAAGCAAGGCGGTCCACGCGATAATTCTAAGTACCTGAGAGACCATGTTGGTTCATCGGTTAGTCTCGCTGAGTGTCGCAAATCCTGCGCAGAAGTCCCCGAATGCGAGTCATTTATCTTCTGGGAGAATATGCAGTGCCTTCTCTATGCAACCAAAGTTGGAGAAACCGACGGTACAGCGTCACGTTTTCGGTGGTATGACATGGGTTGCTTCTCCACTTGTGAAACCGAGGAGCCTTCTGAGCCCGAGCCCGAGCCCAGCTGCAAAGATGGCTTCAAGAACCCCTTGCCCGAACGCATTGTTTGTAACTTGAAGGGCGGCGCTACTGGAGATCTTACCAAGATTGCTGATGGCCCTGGCCCATTTGATGGGGTGGAAGAATGTCGCGCCGCCTGCAAAGAGCTCGATGGTTGCGAATCATTTGTTCTCTTCAGTGGCCAGCCTTGCGCATTGTTCTCTGGTCGCCCTAACTTTGTATCTGTCGTCAGCTCCTCCTCGGTAACATGGTTCGACATGAACTGTTTTTGCGAAGAGGAAACCACGGTGCCAGAGCCCCAACCTGAGCCTGAATCCGGCTGCAAGAACAGCCTCAAGAATCCCCTTCCTGATGCTAAGATCTGCGGCAAGAAAGGCACCGCTACAGGTGGCGTTCAATCCCTTGCTACTGGAGACATGGGCTCGTTGGAGACCTGCTTCAAATCTTGCAAAAACAATGCCCAGTGCGAGTCTATTGTCTGGAAGCAGGATCTACTCTGTACCTTATGGTCGGGCCGACCACTGGATGTACAGGCCTCTCAAGCGGACGCTGAGTGGTATGATATCGACTGCTTTTGCGAAGAAGAGATCAAAGAAGACGAACCGAGTTGCAAACGTTCAGAGGATGCGATTTGCGGAATACCGGGAGACGCACTTCCTACAATGCAGTATTATGGCGAGGGGCCTAAAGACTCGCTTATAGAATGCGCCTATACTTGCAGTGCAAACGATAGCTGTGGCTTCTTCATGTTCGAGGTTGATACCTCTTGCGATATGTATACTGGTGTGCTTTCCCGTACAAATGGCAGGGCGACTCACCAGATGTGGTATGACGCGACCTGCTTTTGCGAAGAGAAATAACGCCCAGTGGTCTGAGGGAGCCTGATGAAACTGGACTCAAACCAAGTCGAATGGTCTTGAGAGCCCAGTTCGAGCGGGAAATTTCGTGAAGGGATGGAAGAGGTAGTTGGTAGAACATAGGATTACTGAGTCACAACTAGGATATTTAGGTTTATGTTTATATAGGAATTTGTAAAATAAGTAAAAGCATTATAGTTAGAAGGTATAAGTTATAAGATATATATAAAGGAAATTTATACTTAATTATTTAAAGTTTAAAATATAATACTATAATGTGTATAATAAGTAAGTAAGTTAGATAAGTAATTAAGTTAAAAATCGCTACCTTCTTTATTATTTAGATAATAAGATTATTATAACCTATCTAATTAATTAAAACTACTTACTATATTCTTACCTAAATAACTTTAGAACTACTTAATAAGTCTTTATATTATACTTAGTCCTACTATATATACTACAGCATTAAATACTTAGTCTAACTGACTTCCTTTACTTACTACTCCTTAATAATTCTATAACTACTTATATATTAATATCTATTTAATTACTTACTTATAATATTTCTTATATAGTTATTATCCTTTTATTTTGCAATTTAGTCTTTTTTTATTTATAATATTAACTTAATATTTTATTTACTTATTAAAGTTCTTTATTCTTTACTATTAATAGAGTAATCTTATATATTACTGCTTTAGCTCCCTTAAAAAGATAGTATAAAGCCTTAATAATTAACTTTAAAGAGCTACTATAATGCTATCTAATTTATTTAGTAAGGTAACTAAAATTAAGTCTTTATTACTATCTTTAGAGTCTTTAAAGTTTAAAAAGAGAAAGACTTAGCTGCCTCTTTAAGAGGCATTAGAGTCTATAGCTGTATATTAAGCTTTAATATAATAGTTTTTAAATTAAAAGGATATAATCTAGCTCCTCTATAAGCCCTTTAGATATTACTTTCTATAAAGGTAGAAAAAGCAATATAAAAGGCTAAAGTAAGTAGAATATATAAATAGGTATATGAAGTATTATTGTAGTTTCAACTTTCAACAAATGCCCAAGCTTTCCAATATACTCAAAGTTATCATCAATAATGTATAACCCTTCCAGACAGGTCAAAACTCAATATCGTCAGTTCAGTAGATATTGCCCTTACAACTGAACTCTAACCAAAATAAACTCAATATAGTTATTTAACTGTACATAAAGCAACAGCTGGTTCTTCCTCCTTCAAAACCCTCAACCAATTCGATACATCAAGCTCGTCAATTGACCTTTACAACCACTCGACTGTCAGTCAACCCATCAAAAAGACAAGGATTATCCAACATACCAAGCTAAGTCAGTCAATTAATCCCTAGTATCCCTTCGCTCCACATCGCTAACCACTTTCGCAGGCCTCATACAGCACAATATCGGCCGCAAGAAGAAGCCTATCTAACAGATGCCCGGGCTACTATAATAGGGGTCTCAATCTGACCTAACTGAAGATCAGACAGGCTATCAACAACTGCAAAGATAACCAAAAGCTCAAGCGGCTAAAGCAAGAGGCTAAAGACCTCAATACAGTTATATAGTAGTTCTAGCCGATATTACCAGCTCCTACAATTATATAAGATAATACCACCCTCATTAAACTCATTACCTTTAGCTGTAAGCTTCTAATCCTCTATAACGGAAGGCTTAGCTAAAGTAATTCAGTATAGCTATACCTAATTAAGCTTAATAATAAGCTTAAGAGCCTAAGAAGCCTAGAAAGAAGGCTGGAAGAGGGTCTAGTCCTTGAGATCGATACCGACTTCCTTAAGGCAGTTAAGTTATATTATAAGCGCTGGTATGACGAGCTGGAAATGCAGGTCTATAAGGCCTACAGGATACTGAGGTATCTGGTCGTTGATGAGGCTGTTGTGTGAAGCTGGTGACAGGGACTCGGCGTACGGTGTTGTCGGGGGGGGAACTTCGGGCTGTAGATTCAATCGATCGAGGTCACGTGAAGGTTCACGTGACCTCCTTCTCTAAGAACCCACTGTACCAAGACCTTCATAATGTAACGCAATATTACAAACTAAATTATTAACTGGGGGTATATAAAGTATAATAATCTTATAATTTTATTAATATCTCTTAAAATTAAAGAAATAATATATTTAATAAGTATACAGGTTAAATAAATATATAGGTTAAAAATCCCTTATTCTATATCTTAACTATTTAATTAATTAATTCTTAATTACTCAGTATATTACAGTTTTTAAATAAAGTTAGAATTCTTTTTACACTTTAGACTATTTAAAATAATATAGAATTAAGTCTTTAATATACTATAAGTATCTACTAAATTCCCTTTAGTACTTTATAGCACTGCTATAATAGTATTTAATTATAATATAATTTTATCCTTAAGTTATAAAAACTATTTAATCTAGAGAAATAAATAATAGTTTAATTTATTTTTAATTTAGATTTATAAGGATTTCCTTTATAACTATATTTTATAGAAGAAATAGCTAGTTCTCTACTTACTGACTGTAATATACTATCTATTAATAAGTATTAGGCTTATAACTTTATTAAGTAATAATTAGAGCTAAAGATATATATCTTTTAGAGAAATAACTATTAAAGAGTTAAATATAAAGATCTAAATATTATTTATAATTAGTTTAGGTTTATATAAAATATAATTATAAAATATAGTATTTAATTAATTAATATTTAGAACTTTAATAAAACTGACTTTATAATAGGCTTTATATAATTTAAGATAGTTATTATAGGCTTAAAAAGGTAAATAAAGCTAAAATTAATATAGCTAGGAAATTATAAATAAAGTATTATAATTTTAATAATAAATACTAAAGGTTAATTAATCTTATTATATATTATTAATTTAAATTAATATTATTTTATTAATTAATATTAAGAAAGTAACCTCTTTAATAATTAAGTTACTATAATAAATTAAAATAGATAAATAAATAATAAATTAAATCTTAAATAGTTAAAATACTTTAATTAATTAATAGCTAAATAATTAGTTAGTTTCTATTATCTTTTAACCTTTAATAGTTATAAAAGTTATTATTTTATTAACTTTAAGGGATATTATTAAAATTATAAAATTATTATATTTTATATACCTATTTATATATTTTATTTACTTTAATCTCTTACTATTAAATATTTTTTAATTACTAAAGAATACTTATAATTAAAAAATAGAGTATTTTATAACAGTTGTAATTCCTAAGGGATAAACTAGTCTATATTAAGTTTATATTAGTAGATATATAGGGTATAGATACTGAGTGTTATAAAGTGTTATATCTCTTAATAGTAAATAGAGTGGGTTAAGTATATTTAGATAAAGATATTTTATTAATAGCTAGTAAGCTAATTTCTAAGCTAAAGAGTGTTAGTCTTATATATACTAAGAGAGGTATAAAGGATTATAGTATAAGGTTTATACCTTTAAGACTGATAGAAATTATTATCAGTCTTAAACCGATAGTATTTTTAATCAGTCTTTAGCTTATAAGCTTTAAGGTTTAAATCGAGCTAGAATCTAGTCAGTCTACTTATAATTAGTTATTATAAAAAGAAAAAAGTAGGGTATATATAATATAGTAAGTAGGGTTATAATATAATCTTTCCCCTCCTTTAGTTCTTTATCCTTAAGACTTAATACTAATCTCCCCTTATTAGTTCTTACTGTAATTCTTAATTTATATCTATAAATATTTTTCCTATATTTAACCCTTCAGTATTAATACTATATTAAGTTATATTTCTAAAGCTAATATTTAAAAACTTCTAAAGTAAAGTCTCTTACTAAATATATTTAGAGATATAGAGATTTTATTATATTATATTTATATTATTTTTATTTAAACCTACCTTATTAAGTAAGAAAAGAGAAGTCCAGTTATTATAGTAGCTATATAGATACTAAGGCTATTTATAATAATTCTAAAGAAGCCACTTTTTATAGGTATAGTTTATTCTATATATTTTTTCCTTATACTTACCTATATAGTAAATAAAAATATAAGGGTGTATAAAAAGTTAAAGAAGGATAATGAGAAGGCTAAAAAGGCTCTTAAAGAGGCTATAGCTTATCTAGCTTATATTTAAAAAATAAAGTGTTATTTAAAAGAATAGGGTAATACCTTATTTATTTATAGTATATAATTATTAAATAATTAGGGATTGATTATATAGTAGGAATCCTCAGTAATTAATTAAATTAAGTCTATAGCAGTATCTAAGGGTTAGTCTTATAGTATAATTAATATAGTTAATTAGAATACTGTTTTTATTAATATTCTATTTACTGATAAGTTTTTATTTTCTAATATTATTAATAGAAGTTCTTTAAGAGTCACTAGGCATTAAGTAGGTATTTTAATAGTTCCTATATATTTTTATTTTCTAGGTAGTTTTTCTATTTAATTAAGTATTCCTATTTATTAATCTCCTTATAAGTATCTCTAATTACCTCTACTTTATAGACTTCTAGTCTTTTAATTTCTTTACGTTTATTACTAATTTTAATTTATATTATATCAGCTGCTAATTTAAGAAAGGAGATATAAAAGATTAAATAGAGCCTAACTTTTAGTAGTAAGTCCAGTTTATAGTTATTTTTTAAAATTTTCTTTTTAATTTTATAGGGTTTAATATACTTAAAATCTAATTTATATAAAGGTTATTTTATTATAATATTATTTATAGCTAGGTAGACTATCTCTCCCTCCTTAAAGGTTAGTCTTTTTACCTTTTTAATATTATAATAGTTTTTTATTCTTTTTTTTAATAAATTCTAATTCTATTTTTATCTCTTTATATAGATTTTTAAGTTTATCTGCCTTTAAGATAGAGAATTAATATAGATACATAACATTTTTACTATAGATATATAACCTTATAGATATATAACTTTTTATATCTTTTAATTAGTTAAAAAAATACTACCCTACTATAACTTTTATTATCTCTATAAGGAATAATTCTATTTAATAGTCTTATTACCCTTATAGAAAAGAAATTATAACTAAATCTAGTTTAGTAATATCTATATATTATAAGATTCTTTAATTAAAGTAAATAGATTATATTAATATACTTATAATAACTCTTACTGACTTCTTATTCTTTATATACTTACCTATACTCTCTACTTACTTATATAAATACCTATAGTATTTTCAGCCTTAATATAAATTATATTATTAATCTTTTAGCTCTTACTCTTTTATATTAAAGTTAATTTATTTTCACTTTTAAGTAGGTAGCTATACTTTCTCTTTTATAATTTAAATACTTAAGATTGAGATACTTATAGCTAAAATACTATAGCTTAATTGCTCTATTGAGATATTATAAAGGGTATAAGATCTATTAGTATATCTTACTTTATATTCTTTAGTTACCCTTTAAGAGATATAGTAATCTTTAAGTTAAATATCTTATAATATAGATCTAAAGATAATATTTTATAAAATTGCTAATAAGAATAAATATTCTATTTTATAAAAGGCTCCTCTATATATACTTATAGGTATATTATATAGCAGTATAATATATTAAACTCAGTTAAGATAGAATATTTATTTATATATAGGTCTAGTGGTATTAAATTAAGATTCTTTATATTAAGTATTACTTTATAAGCTTTATAGTATTAAATTATAATAAGCTTAAAGCACTTTAATAATATAAGAGACTAGAGTTTATTTAATTAACTTAAATTTAAACTTAAGAAATCTCAGTCTTAAAGAACCTTATCCTTTATATAAGTATCTTTAAAGTTATACTCTTAATTATATAGTATATCCTATATTACCTTTATTAATTTTAAAAATAGCTTATTCTATTTAATAGGTAGCTCTTAATATTATTATTACTTACCTTAATACTTAAAGTTATATAGATACTATAGTTTAAATATTTATAAATAAAGTAATAGGCTTATTAAATATATATTAATATATAAATATTAAAAAGATATTATAGAATAAAGTATTAATATATTTAATAAGTATGCAGGTTAGATAAATATATAGGTTAAAAATCCCTTATTTTATAATATTTCTATTTAATTAAATACTTCTTAATAACTAAGCATACCTTAATTATTAAATAAAGTTAGAATCCTTCTTACCCTTTAGGCCCTTTAAAATAATATAAAATTAAGTCTCTAATACACTATAGGTATTTACTAAGTCCCTTTTAATACCTTATAGCACCGCTATAATAGCATTTAATTATAATATAATTTTATCCCTAAGTTATAGAAATTATTTAATCTAAAGAAATAGATAATAGTTTAATTTATTTTTAATTTAGATTTATAAAGATTTCCCTTATAACTATATTTTATAGGAGAAATAGCTAATTCTCTACTTACTGACTGTAATATACTACCTATTAATAAGTATTAAGCTTATAACTTTATTAAGTAATAACTAGAGCTAAAGATATATATCTTTTAAAGATATAACTATTAGAAAGCTAAATATAAAGATCTAAATATTATTTATAGTTAGTTTAGGCTTATATAAAATATAATTATAAAGTATAATATTTAATTAGATAATATTTAGAACTTTAATAAAATTAGCTTTATAATAAGCTTTATATAATTTAAGATAGTTATTTTAAGCTTAAAAAGGTAAAGAAGGCTAAAATTAATATAGCTAGGAAACTATAAATAGATTACTGCAATTTTAATAATAAATACTAAAAGTTAATTAATCTTACTATTTATTATTAATTTAAATTAATATTATCTTATAAATTAATATTAAGAAAGTAATCTCTTTAATAATTAAATTATTATAATAAGCTAAAATAGATAGATAAATAATAAATTAGATTTTAAGTAATTGAAATACTTTAATTAATTAATAGTTAAGTAATTAGTTAGTCTCTATTATCTCTTAATTCTTAATAGTTATAAAAGTTATTACTTTATTAACTTTAAGAGATACTATTAGGATTATAAGATTATTACACTTTATATACCTACTTATATATTCTACCTACTTTAGCCTCTTAATATTAAGTATTTTTTAATACTAAAGAATACTTATAGTTAAGAAATAAAGTATTTAATTAAATATTCTATAATTTATATTATTAAAACTGAATTCTTTCTAGCCTTTTATATTACTTTTTAAATTACCTTTATAGAAAATAATATCTAAAGGGCTTTTAGGGGAGCTAGACTTTATCCTCTTAATTTAGAAACTATTATTTTAAAGCTTAATATATAGCTATAAACCCTAATGCCTCTTAAGGAGGTAAGTTAATTACTAAGTCTATAGATTTTAAGGACCCTAAAGACAGTAATAGAGGCTTAATCTTAATTTAAATACCTTACTAGATAAATTATTATATATAAGAGTAGTTCCCTAGAGTTAATAATTTAGACTGTTAAGTTAAATATAAAAGCAATATTAGCAGTTATATATAAGGTTATCCTATTAAGAGATTAAGTTTAAAATCTTAAAGAGGTAAATAGAATATTAAGCTATTACTAAAGGGTAAAAAGGATAAGATTATAGAAAGGAGGGTTAATAACTATATAGAATGTATTATAAGTAATTAATTAAATAGATATTAATATATAAGTAATTATAAAATTATTAAGAAGTAGTAGTTAAGGATAGTCAGTTAGATTAATATATTTAATAAGTATGCAGGTCAGACAAGTATGCGGGTCAGTATACTGTATAGTATTAAAGTACCTACCCTATACTATTTTACTTCCTTAAAAAAAATAGGTAAAAATCTAATAAAAATATTTTATATAATAGTATAGTTAGATTTATTTAATACTATTTCTTAAAGATTTCTAGCTATTTTATTTCATATAGAAATCTTAATAATACAGTATATCTTACAGTATATTAGATTTTATAGCTTATAGCTATATAAGAATTTTTTAAAAACCTAGGGAAATTAATACAGCTTACTTTAGGACTTATTTATATACTGTCTAAGTTTTAAGTATTTTAAGCTTAATTTAATTTTTTAAGAATTATTTAAAAAACAGCTTTTAAGGTAAAAAGTATACTGACCCGCATACTTGTCTGACCTGCATGCTTATTAAACACATTAGGTATTTAGCGCTGCAGTATATATAGGAAGACCGGTTATAATATAAGAACCTATTAGGAAGATATTCTGACCTTTAGAAATAAGTATAGTAAGTAATTTTAATTAATTAGATAGTTTATAGTATTTTTATAGCTCTTTTTAATAAAAAGGCTGGGATTTTTAACCTATATACTTATCTAACCTATATGCTTATTAAATACATTAGTTATTAAACTCTTTATAAAGATTAATTTATACCTTATTATATACTTCTTTAGTCTCTATAGAGAGAACCTTCTTTTATATTTAGAAGATACTTTAATAGGTATAAAGAACTTTAGAGGAGGATTTAATAGAGATAAATACCTAGTCTTATAGAGTTAGAGTAAGTTATAATTCTATAGATTTATTTACTTTATTAATATTTAAATTGCTATTATTTTCTATATTTTTAACCTATTTCTATTTTAATTAGAGTAAAATATTTAAATTAATATAGTAAATATAGAGCTATTATTAGATTTTAAGAAACTAATTATTTAAGGTAGCCTTTATTAAGTTATTAAAGTCTATAATAATAATAGCTAGTTATTATATTAAATATTAAAATAATAGAGTAAAAATACTCTCTATAAGAAATTAGAATCCTTCTTATTACTTATTATTAATAAGACTAAAAGCAATATTAAAACTATATTAAAATAGGTCTACCTATTTATTTAAAAGAGTAAGAGTTTAAGGCAATTTATATTATATATATTATTAAAGCTAATAACCTCTAGGAATTACTTCTATATTTAAATATAATAGGGGAATATTTAAATAAGGCTTAAAAGGCAGTTAGGGTTATTAAATACCTATTTTATAATATAAAGAATCCCTCCCTTATTAAAAAGCTTAATTAAAGTAGTAATAAGTAAATACCTTATAAGTTGTTTCTAAATTATTAAAGCCTAAATATTATAAATATCTTATTATATAAATATTAAGTTAGGATATTATTCCTTAATAATAGCCTATATATTCTATATTTAAATCTTAATATATTAATTAATAGATTTAATAGTTAATTAAATAGGGGAAGTAAGGCAGTAATAAGATAAATAAATTAATAGTTTTTTATTTAGAGGATAATTATAGATATAATATTCTCTATCTTTATATTGATAGAGAAATCATTTATTTTCCTTAAAAGCCTCTATAATAACTATCTATTTATATCTATACTTTTATAATTACTTATAATAGAGATTAAAGCCTTTATTTAATTAAGAGTTTCTATATTAATTATATTAAATAGAGTACTATATTAAATATCCTTTATAAAAATACTTTATTAAATATCCTTTATAAGAATACTTATTATACTTTACTATATTTAAACTATACTCTTTTATAAATACTTAAATATCTTTAAAGAGAGCTTTAGCTAAAGTAATTAAATTGCTTAGAATTAAAGGATTTAGTATTTTATTTAGAAGTAGGGATATAGATTACTATAAAGGAGAGCTTTTAATTAGAATAAGTAAAGAGGGAATAAAAATTAAAAAGTATTAACTTTTATAAAGAGAGTATAATAGAGGTAAGCTATATTTATCTATATTTAAAAGAGACTATCTCTATCTATCTTAATATTTAAGTATATTTTTAAATATTTAGAGGTATTCTTTTATTATTTATTACTATTTATTAATAATATATTAAACTATTTTATTAATATATTAGAAATTCTCTTTAGTTACTCTAAAGGGCAGTATTATTCCTAATAAGCTATAAAGAGAGTCTCAAAAGGGATCGGTTTTTAACTTAGGAATAAGTACTTAATAAATATTATATTAATCTATTTTATAAAGAAAGTTATTATAAAGGGTTATGTTATAATTAGATTAAAGCTTAAATAATAAATTAAATATAAAATAGTAAGGTAATAGTATAATTAAGAATTAATTAGGGATTATAATAAAGATATTATTTAGTATATTAATATCCTTAATATTATAGAATTAATTAATATTATATACACTATTAGTAATAGATATTAATTAGCTTCTTTAAGAAGTAATATAATATTAATAAAGTAGCAGTAGATTTATAAAAAGAGGTAGGTAAAAGTTATATTATTAGCTAAGTTAGATATATTAGCTATTAAATTAGATATATTTTTATAGCAGCTTTAAGGTATATAATAACTGAGAGTTAGAGTTATAGCTTTAGCTATATATAGACACTATTATAATACTAAAGAACTAATTAATAATAGATATTTAATAATAATAAAGGAAGTATAAACCTTGTTAAGAGGATTAGCTATAAGGGTAGTTAATAGTATTAATAACTGTATTAGAATTATACTGATTGATTAGCTGATATATAAGTAATTATAGAAGGAATAACTAATTGAAAAAGAAGGATTAAAGTGTATTAATAAAAGTAGGCTTTAGCTAATTAAAAGATATAAAAAGTTATATATCTATAAGGTTATATATCTGTAGTAAAAGTGTTATATATCTATATTAATTCCCTTAAGATAGCAGTAGGGTTAATTATTTTTATATCTTATTCACTATAATAAGTATTTAAAATAAATCTAAAGTAAATATAGACTGGTTTAATTTTTATACTTTTATTATAGACAGTATTATAAGCTAATTATATAATAGATAGCTTTTTAATTTAATTATTTTATCTATAATTAATATAGCATTATAAATACTATTTTAATACTTAATTTATTTATTTAGTTTATCTATCTACTTATAGTCTAAAGGCTATTATAAGCCGGTAATTAAGTCCTAAGTGTAATATAAATACTTATTAGAATTTAGCTATAAATATTAATCTTCTATATAATAGAATCTTAATTAGTAATCTATATATATTAATAATATATTAATAGAAAATATATAAAAGTTCTTCTATTTCTATAGATTCTCTATAAGGTAAGTAATATAAGAATTTTATAAATTAGTTAATAATAACTATAATACTATTATAGAAAATACTAATTAAGGGTTTTTTTAATAAAGGCAGTTTAGTTATAAAGTCTATTATAATTAAGTCTTAAAGTTACTATATTACTAATAGCAGTTATAGTTATCTATAAGGCTTATATTATTATACTTTAGTTTTTATATAAATATTATATTATTTAATTACTTCTTCTATTATTTTCTTTATTTATTTTATTTTATAACTCCTTTATATCCTTTTTAATATTTTTATAACACTTTAGTAGCTATATAGGGGATATTTATATATATTCTATATTAATTCTTCTCTAAATATATTTAATATCTATTTAAGTTATAATACTTATTATCCTTTTAGATTAAATCTTATTTCTTATAGGCTTTAGGGTTTATTATTAAAGTTTTACTATTCTTTAAAAGCTATAGTTCTTAAGATTATTTATATATATTATAAGTAAGATTTAAGGTATTCTTCTATAGTATATTAGTAGTCTTTATATTTTAATTCTTTTAGTTATTAAATGGTTTTTTTAGAGATATTTATATTTTCTTAGAGAATTCTTATAGATTGATTTAATTATAGTATATATTTCTAATATTAAGTCTAAGTTATATATTCTATAGGTTTATAGCACTATATTGGCTTATATATATATTACTTTAGGCTATAGTATTTTATTGCAGTTTTATATAAATTCTTTAAAAGGGGTGTATTATTTCTAGTATTTCCTTTATAGTTCTTTATAAACTTTTCTATATTCTATTAGCTAAATCTATCCTTTTTCTTTAAAGAAGTCTTTAATAGATTGTAGTTTTACTATATATATTATTATTTTTATTAATTAGGTAAATTAATATTTTCCTTTTTTATTAATATTTAGGAGTTTTTCCTTTATTTTAATAATATTAATATTAAAATCTAGTCTTTAATTAATAGTATCTATTTACTTATTATTAAATCCTTTACAGTATATAATAGTAAAATTAATTTTATATAGGTATTTAATATAGTATAACTATTATTAATTCAATTCTTAAGTAGTAATAAAGTATATTATATTTTAATAATTAGTATAGACTTTAATTTAATAGAGGCTTTCTATAAAGTAGTATTTAAATTCCTTAAAGCAGTTAATAATAGCTAAGAATTCCTTATTATAAATAGAGTAATTAAGTTCTACTCTATATAATTTATATAAATAGAAAGCGATAAAATATAGCCTTTTTTTATTATCTTATTATTTAATTTATCCTCTTAATATAAAGTCTAAAGAGTCTATTTTAAATTTAATTTCTTTTCTTAAATTAAATATAATTAATACTAATTTGCTAAGGATAGTATTTTATAGCTTTTTAAAAGCCTTTTAAGTGTTCTATTTCTATATAAACTTTTCCCCAGTTAATAACCCAGTTAATAATATTACTTTATATTATAAAGGTCTTAATACAGTAGGTTCTTAGAGAGGAAGGTTATATAACCTAGATCGATTAAACCTACAGCCTAAAGTCAGCTTGACTTTAGGCAGCAGCCTTAACTCTAAACCTTACTCTAAACTTTATATATAGGATATATCTTTTAACTTTAACTACTCCCAATTTTCCTAACAGTTTCCCCTAATAATACTATATATTAAGTCCCTATTATTATAGCCTTATATTAATAACTATAACTGTCTTATTAAAGGCCTTAATTATACTATTAACTTACTTTAATAAGTAAAAAATCCAGTATTAATAGTTCTATCTTATAGCCTTAAGGAAGTCTCTCTCTTTAAGACCTAGCAATTTAATAAGTAGCTTTTTTATTAACTTTATTAATACTTTTAGCTTATTTATAATAAACTTCCTATCTTCCTCCTTATAGAAATATAAGTCTAATAAAAGTTTATAGCTAAAGGCAGCTAGACTGGCTATATCCTTATTAATACAGTTAGAATAGTTAAGTTAGAAGGCTAAAGTGTCTTATACTAGCTTAAAGTCCCTTAAGACTTTATATTACTTAAGGGCTTCTTTAATATCTTTAGCTATAAGCTTAAAGTTATTATTATAATAGTAGTTATTCTATAACTGCTATAGGCTTTACTAACTGGATATCTTATTATATAAGGCTTATAAAAGTAGTTAGCAATATAGAGCGAAGGGGGGCTAGGGATTAATTAACTAACTCTTAGCTAGTTATATTGAATTAGTTAAGGGTTAAAGGAGGAAGATACAGCTGCGTTTATATGCAGTTAAATAACTGCTATGTGAGTTATATATTAAGTTTATTTTAGTTAGAGTTCAGTTATAAGGGCAATATCTACAGTTATAATATATAGAGTTTTTAACCTACTAGGATAGGTTAACCTTACAGTTAATAATAAGGAGAATATTAAGAAGCTTAGGTATCTATTTAAAGTATAAAACATTTAAATAAATATAAACTTTTAATCCTTTTTGGTAAGTTCAGTAAGAGGGTTTACTATTTTACTGAAGTCTTTAATAAATCTTTAGTAGTAATTAGTAAAACTTAAGAAGCTTTATATTTCCTTAATATTAATATATATAAGCTAGTCTTATACTATTAAGATTTTCTTTTAATCTATTTAGATTTCTCTTAAGGAAATTATATATCTTAAGAAATTAACTTTTTAATATAGAAATAACTCTTTTTAAATTCTATAAGTAAATTAGTATTTTATAATACTTTTAAAACCTTATAATGTGTTTAATAAGTAAGTGTTATGTAACGGTTGGGTTTTCTAAGGGATAAACTAGTCCGTTCTAAGTTTATATTGGCAGAGTCATAGGGCATAGTACTGAGTAAAGCGAAGTATTATATCTCTTAATAGTAAATAGAGCGGGTTAGGCGTATTTAGGTAAAGATACTTTATTAATAGCTGGTAAGTTAAATTCTATCTAGTGCTAAATGAATGTATATATATACTTTAGTGAATATATAAGGAATGATAAGTCTTAAGGATGAGTCGTTCTTAGAATGCTGCATTTTTAAGACGCTGCGTTCCTATATCTATCATTCCAGTATAATAAGTGTGTCTTATTGGCTGATATAGGGTAGGTGGGTTCTCTAAGGCAGGCATCTTGTATAAGTTTTTATAGGGCATATATAATATAAGAACTGGGGTTATAATACGATCTCTCCCCTCTGTTAGGTCTTATCCTTAAGATCTATTATCCCGACCTTTCTATTTTGTCTTTCTAATTAGTCTAACTTAAACCTTTTACTATTA